>JACGWO010000006.1:10107661-10261822 GCA_034509735.1 Sesamum alatum
ATTTGCACGTAATCTCCTGCGCATCAGTGTCTTTAGCTGCATGACCTTTTTTCTTTTTTGCCTGTAATTAACTGCATGACTTAAACTTGGATAGTAATCCAATATTAAAAAGTAGTTGGTCTGAATATGTTCTAATGTAGGCCTCATCGTCAGTGGCGAATATTGATGAATGGAAATGGAAACTTAGCATGTTGGTACGAAGTGATAAGGATCAAGAAATAGTGTCCAAAGATAAAAGGGATCGGAGGGACTTTGAACAAATATCGAGCCTTGCCAAACGAATGGGGCTTTACTGGTGGGGAATCGTACTTCACGTTTATTCTGATTTTTGCTGTTTTATTTGTTCTGCTATACCTAAAATACTGTTAATCTCACTGTTCAGTGAAATATATGGGAAAGTGGTAGTTGCCAGCAAGGTTCCTCTTCCCAACTACAGGCCAGATCTGGATGACAAGAGGCCTCAAAGGGAGGTAAGACAATACTTAGAATCACCCCAAGGATGCACTTAATTTAATGTTTACGCCAGGTCACTTCCTCACTTCTATTACCCTAATGAATACCGCTATCCACCATGGCATGACCCTCTACAACTGATTTAGTTTGTGAATCTTCAGAATTACAAGAACTCTACTGTACGTGTGTTTGCAAAGATCTTTCTTAAGTGCTTATGAGCTTTTTCTAGATTGATTTGGATATGAGTTTTCAAATTGCTGTTGTTGCTTCTCAGACCCAAAAATTCTTCCTGGCAAAAGCCGAAAGCAACTTGTATATGGGTGCTTTGTCCAACTTCTAGGAGAGCCTTTTTCTCCTCCAATTTTTTGCAATATTCGAGAATACCCCCCAAAAGGCTAATTTGATGGATATTTTGATCTTTCTTAAAATTATCAAGCATAAGTTGATCTCACCAAACGCTCAATTCCCACTTTTAACTACACTTTCGGTTAAGTTCCAAACACTCTCCAGTTTTACTCCTATTTCTTAAAATTACTCGAATTCAACACTTCTAGAAAGCAAAAGCCTGCAAGCACCACCTGTGCCTGGCACTGGTTGGTCCCAAATACTGTTTAAATACCAAAATTTACTATCAGAGCACCAAGAGGAAATTTTAATCTTGTCATATTGTTATGATCACATATTTCTTCAGAACGCTTTACTCTATTTTTGTTTATATTGCCAATATTATCTCAATCATCATAAGTGCACCTTAATACTCCCTCTCTCTGAAATTAAATGTTCCTATTTTATTTTTAGCATGTTCGTAGATATCTCCTATTTCCTAAAGCAACAATTTATTTCCAAAAGTATCCTCTGACTTAGTGTAAAAATGTACCCTATCGACCCTGAACCGTTATTTGATGGAAATTTTTTAAAGATTCCAAAGACTATGATCTTTTCAACTCTTATCGGTAACTCCATGCTGGTTCAGAGTTTCACGTAAATTGGGAAGGATGAGTATCATTAGCTTTCTGCTTTACATAGTGTTTATGTCTGTTGTTCTGAGTGAAGATGCTTCTTTGATAAATGGCTGTATTATTTTATATTCACCCACTATAGGAAACATATGATGATTATGGTATAGCAATATAAGTTTTTAGCAGGAATTATATTTGGTTTTCAAGTATTGGTTCACTTGATCAGGTTGTCATCCCCTTGAGCTTGCAAAGAAGGGTGGAGGGTTTGCTCCAAGAACATCTTGACAGAACAATTGTGAACTCTGATAAAGTGGGCGACACTTTGGATAAAATGAAGACTGTCAATCAGCTCGAAAATGGCGAAAATGCTGAACATGCAGATTCTTTCCTTGATGGTTCTGTTATGGAGAAAGTTCTACAGCGGCGGAGCTTGCGCATGCGTAATATGCAGAGAGCTTGGCAGGTATGCATTTGATTTGAATGTGAGTATTTGTGTGTCGTGTGTTGCTAGCTTGACCTGCGGAGGTGCCTGCTTCATATTGATATGGGCCAGAAAATTTCATCTGATTTAAAATGTTTGTTCAGCAGTATGCATCAGCTCTTGAATATTCAACCATTTTAGACACAAGATCTTCCGTATCAGATTCCAATCCTCATCTGTGGATGTGGTTTTAGATTGTCTTACCTTCCCTGTTGTTGTGTCCAAGAGTATACCATTAGAAGTGTTGTTGACTGCTTTGGCAGATGTCTTTTGAGGAAATCTTTTCTCTCACTTCCCTTAATGGTATGGCATACTTGTTCAGGCTTTTAGAGAGTCAAGGAACTCAGGGTTTGATCTGTTTGAGAGGTAGTGGATTTGCATGTAACGCACAAACATACTTTCGTTTGCAGATCCAGTCATCCAGATATTATTGGCCTGTCAAATTTAGGTTCCAATACACAAGGGAGTTATGGATTATGCCTGTTATATAAGTGGAGGACTGTGTAATGCCATGTTTTACACATAATTCATAAGCATTCTGATTTTGATTACTTGAGCTTAATTACACTTTCTCGTTAATGCTTAAGAATCTTATATTTTGGGGCTTGGTTAACTGGTAATTTGGAATGGGTTGCTCATTCCATACAGGAATCACCTGAAGGCAGGAGGATGCTGGACTTCAGGAAGTCTCTCCCTGCGTTCAGGGAGAAGGAAAGGCTCCTTCAAGCAATTGCGAGGAATCAGGTTAAGTTCTAGAACTCTATACTATGTGTTTGTGATTTTCATTTGCACAATCTATCGCTAGTGAGGGGGATAAGTTGTGAACGAGCTTGCTTCCTTGTAGAGACTTGGGGTTTATCCTTTTCATTGAAGGAGGTTCAAACCCGGGATGTGAAGCATCCAGTTGAATATAACTTTTTCTTGGAGTATGGTTCTTCTTACTTTTGTGGGTGTCAGATTGTGTCTGATAAAATTGCATCTTCGCTGTTTATATCTTTTGTATGGATTGCTTTTCCATTTAAGATCTTGTATTCATTGTCAAATTGGTTGTTTTGCTGCTTTTTTCTGCATCTAACTATCCTTTAGGCTCCCTAAATTTCTACTTGTCAGCCATGGGTACCAAATCTATACCTTTTTCCTTTTTTTGTTGGTTTTTTTCCTAACTGTACAAATGAAAGAATAAAATGCAACGGGAATTAATCATTTCCATTTGAATACCTGTCCCTTTCATTGTCTTTCTTGAGCATATTTCTGGGTGAAATAAAGTTTACTGAAACACGTGTTTAAATTTCCGAAGATTGATGAGATTGGTTGTGTAAAACCCCATTTTGCTTGCTCCTTTTACAATCTGCACCATTGTAATCATGTATGTCAAATTATTTCTACAAGGTGCATCTTTGTATATGAGTGTTTGCAAGAGGAGATTGCCTTTGATCTCTGATAGACTACACAGATAGACTGAACCGGAAAGATTGCTGTTCATCTCAGATAGACTGAACTGCAAAAATCATGTGTGTCAATTATTTCTACAAGGTGCATCTTTGTAGATGAGTGTATGTCAAATTATTTCTAAAGGAACTCTCTAGCACGATGCACAGAGGCAGATTTGCTGTGGCAGAAATTTGAGACATTTTGTTTCTGTTTTAAACATCTTTGCAGGAGGTCTAAGAGTGACCATCATGAGAGTTGTACGAATTATACTCGACTCCTTCTGATGGTTTCCTTTCTTGGAGATCTATCTATGTGATGTAGCTAGTGATGAAGGATGTATATTCCTTGTTCTCAAGACAAGTCTGTTTACTAGTTTGATCTGCCAGCCACAACCTTAATTTTTTTGCACCCTTGGATTTTTTATCCGACGATTCGTCTTAAATTATGTGACAAGGATTTAGTACTCAGCCATGCCTAGTATTTTGTACGGTGTGTTAAATTGTGTCTTTTTTTCTCAAATATACTTGAACTTCATGAATTGTATTACATCTATTTGGCTGTGTTTCTTTCCTTTAACTAATTCATGTTGTATTTGCATAAATATGGTTCTTAGTCTCCTTGTGACAATAGGTTGTGGTGATTTCCGGGGAGACCGGATGTGGTAAGACCACCCAACTTCCTCAATATATTTTGGAGTCAGAAATAGAGTCTGGTCGGGGAGCATTTTGTAGCATTCTCTGTACACAACCTCGAAGAATATCAGCCATGGCTGTTGCAGAAAGAGTTTCTGCTGAGAGGGGAGAGCCTCTTGGGGAATCAGTATGCCTGCTTTCAGTGTTCTTCCTTTCAAGTTGTTTCATTTCAAATTTAAGTGTCCAATTATTTTTGTGAGTTAAGTGAATGCTAAAAAACTTATTACCAATTTCGAAAATTCTCTTTTTGCTGTCTTCAACAGAGATATTTTTTGTTAGGTTGGATTTAAAGTACGACTGGAGGGAATGAAAAGCAAGAACACACATTTGCTTTTTTGTACCAGTGGAATTCTGCTCCGTAGGCTCTTGAGTGATAGAAACCTTGATGGCATAACTCATGTTTTTGTTGATGAGATTCACGAGCGTGGCATGAATGAAGGTGATATAATGTACATAGATTTTTTTTTTTTGTTGGATGTTTCCTATTGTCATTGGATTCTTGACATGCCATTCCCTTCCTTTACCAGACTTCTTGTTGATTGTCTTGAAGGATCTTCTTCCGCGGCGGCGGGATTTGAGATTGATCTTGATGAGTGCAACTCTGAACGCTGATCTATTTTCTAGTTATTTTGGTGAAGCACCAATGATTCACATTCCTGTAAGTTAAAGTTGGAATACCCTAAAAAAATTTTGTACAAGAATTTACTATTGTAGGATAGAGTCTCATTTATAAAATTCTTGATGTGCAATTTCAAAGTAATTCTAGATTGGGGATGCAACCTCCATGAGTTAGCTGTACCAGAGCTTCTTGTTCTGAAATTTAAAGTAGATCTTATTCTTGTTCTAGCTCGCCCTCTTCTAGGTCTCCTTCTTTTGGTTAGTTTTGCTGTTTTTCGAAAGGGGAATCTTATTTCCTGGATGCCACTGACCAGTCATGAGTCTCCTAAAGCATGAGGCACTTGAACTTATTTACTCGTGGCATTCTTCGGTAATTGATAGATGTTGGCCTGAATATGTTTTATTTTTCTCATTAAGCCCTATATTTTTTGGTTATTACGTACCATGTGAAAAGGGAGTGTTTCATGTGGATGCAGGGCTTCACCTATCCTGTAAGAGCTCATTTTTTGGAAGATATACTGGAAATGACTGGGTATAAGTTGACTTCATTCAACCAAATAGACGATTATGGCCAAGAGAAGATGTGGAAGACTCAAAGACAACTAGCACCACGGAAGAGGAAAAATCAAATCACTAATCTTGTTGAGGTAGGGTACTCTAATTGACACGTGACCTACATTGAGACTGCTAATAATATTTTCTGATTACCCACTCTTATTGTATGTGGTGCTTTGGGTTTACTCATTTCATTGCGTAGCATGTAGGACTTGTTTCTGGGAAGATATGTAGCTTCCACATCTTCCTTTCTTTGAATAATTCGACCCCTAGTGTTGGAATACAATTCACCTACTTAACAAATAATAACACTTGTTCTGTATGATCAAAGCGCCAAGTCTGTATGGTATGTATTTTGATTTAATAATGCTAAATTCTTTGGGAGATTGTGACTGTATAAAGTGAGGGAAGGAACCATGCTTTAACATCTGATGGATCTCTATCCTAACATATAGTTGTTTAATCTTAGTTTCTGAAATTTGCTTTGTTAGATCTCTTGCATTTGTGCTTGCTAACTTCTTGGTAAAGTATTTTACTGAATCGGGTACAATTTCATTGTATTGATCATATGCAAAAGTTACATGCCAGGTGTGCTTTGGTTTAATGCTTTGTTCATAGAATGGTATGAACTACCTCACAGCTACACAGTTTTGGGAATAAGCCGATCTTTTGTTTGTTTATCATAGCCTGATTAAGCTATTTTAACTTGGAGAACATATCTTTCCTTGCACATACAGCGGCATTATGGATGGATTTACTACTGCTAAATATTTAAGTGCAAAAATAATGTCAAAGTCACAGTCTTAATTGGAATAAGTTGTACAATAAGAACTTTGGCAGAGTTACTTCATCTAAAGTCTAAACTCCTTTAAGTATGTTCACACATGCAATTTTGAGCATGAGATCATCAAAACTATCATTTTGATCTAGAGCTTCCTCTTGGACAGAAGTCTTGTTGGTTGAAACAAGGCTACTGTAAGCTCCCCGCCTTCCCAGGAGAAAAGAGCAAACAAGGAGAAAAAGACGTGTAGTCAGTGCTCTTCCATAGTGCTTTACGTCTTAGGTTGACTACTTTATTACCTTTAAACTCAGAAGCTGAGTTCACATGAAATGTGCCTGGCCAAGAATTCTCCGTTTGATGAATATGCTTTGCTTGTGAGCAACCTTCTAAATTGGGCTTTGGCTATCTGACCTTTTTCTCTGGGGATAACTTTCATCTCAACCTACCGGAGGAGATAGCTCATAGTTCTAGCATAATAGTAGTTTTACATGTTTCTAAAAATGTGGAGGTCTGGAAATTATTGATCATTACAGGTCTACTAGTGTAGTCTCAATAGGTTAAAGTCGAGAGCTGAAGTTTGTGATTTGAACGACTATTACAGAGTTTAAAACCTTTAGGGACTGGAACATACCGCTCATTCTTATTTGCTTTAGTTGCTCTCAAACTATTTAATCATGAATAATAGTTTTAGGTTCTATGTTATCTTACTTTGGCTAGAACTCCATAGCTAGTTTTCTAGACATAATTTATTTTTGCTAACTATTGAGGGACTGATTAGTGTAAATAGAGATGAGAGAGAAGGATGTTTGGGCTTTGTTTGATTCAACTGGTTCTATTTCTAATGTGTTTCTTTGTTTTGGCAGATAGAGAGAAGGATAGAGATTTGTGCACGCCTTTTTAAGTGTTTTTTAATATATTTGGTTTTGTGTTTTGTATTAGTGCAAGATAAATAATTAATATGTATTAGTGTAAGATAAATAAAGATAAGTTAAATTGTAACTAGTGTACGATAAATAAAGATAAGTTAAAAAATAGGCAAAAAATTAGAATGTTTTTGGCGGTTTTTGGGACAATGGAAAAATAAGTACAAGCAGATCCTTGGGCTTATTTAATTCTTGAACACTTTAGGCATATTTGGTATATGGATTCATCCTTCCAGGAAAGGTCGTTTAGATGGATTCAGATTCTGTCTAGACTCTGGAGTAGTCTTTGCCTCTTTCATGCTTTGGCTGCTCACATAAAGTCCGGTTGAAAAAGTCTTTTCCATTTTCTGTCTGATTTTCTTAAGTATTTATAGAATTGTATTTGAGGAAATCTTGTTTGTCATTATTGTTATATAGTTATTTATACAACAATTTCTTAAATTTAGAATGTGTATAGAAAGGGTGAAAAAAGAAGAAAAACAAAGGAATCTAAATAAAAAATGATTGTGTTTAGATATAAATATATGTACTTCAATACACTTGATCATATATATGGAAATGAATATATAAAGGTTCTTTTTGGTAGTATAAAGATCTATTATGATATTATATCTTATATACCTTGTTTGTATATTCTTTTAAATATTTATTTTGCATATGTGATTGATATAGATATAACACTAGTAATTTGTGGTGTACTCTACGAGTGTGCGTAATTCTTTAATTTTATTTAAAATAAATACTTATAAAATATTTATTATTTAAAGTATATAAAAATAATAAATTAATTTTTAGATTTATAATAAAGTGGTGATAAAAAATAGATAATGATATAATATTAAAGAGAAAAAAAGATGCACTAATGGAAAAAGAAGAAATAACTACCAAAAGATAGGGGGGAAATGGGAAGTAAAAAATATAAGTATTAAATTAAATTATTAAAAAAATGGCAGGCCAAAAAAGTGGAGACACCAAAAGACCCCGCTTCCTTAATAATAAAGTACACATATATGTATGTATCTATGTACATACGAACATATATATAGCTATATTTAGTTAATAAGTATCATAATTAAAGATTTGCTAAAGATTTTGAGGATAAGGTCCGTAAGGATGTAATTGAACTTTTAGGTGAGATTCACGATTAATCCCCCTCAAGAGGGCTAATTTATTCCTCACAGTTGAATGAGACATGACTTCTCACTTTTGGTGGTATACTTTATCCTTAGACTCTTCAAATTTCTCTTAACTCTACAAGATAACAAGTGCGAAAGGCTTTTCTTAGAATCCACATTCTCTCATACCAAACTTGCCGTTTGATTTGGACTTTTTCCTGGAAAGATCTTATTTATACTTTTTATGGCTTTCTGGAATAATTGAATCATGAGTTTTTCAGAAACCTTTCTACCCATATGTGAAGATTTTAGTGACTTACACAGATCGAATATGGAAGTAAGGGTAGGGAGAACCATTACCTTAGCAGCTAAAGTCTTCATTCTAGTCTTTCCCCTAATGGTTGGATGTTTCTTGGAAGTATGAGCATAGCCTTTTACTAAGCAGTGGCCTTGGTGCCTGAAAACATTTTCTCCATTAGCTGGTAAGGGCTTGTAGAATTTTGTACCATGTATGGGTTTCTTGGCAAAGGGCAAAATCAACTTATAACTTTTACAGAATGGTGCTTCATAATAAGAGGGGGAAATTTGTATATTCTCATAATAACATGGGAGGTCAGTGTAGTTAACCCGCTTCATAGCTATGTTTTTGTCAAAAGATTGGCTCTGTCTATGGCTGGTTCACTCCACTTAGTATTTTCTGACTCATGATTTCATTGGAATCTGGTGCAGGAGGGTTGTCCTAAGAGTAAGTGGTTTCAACATGCATTACTTAAATACCTTTGGACTTAGAATCTATTAGATTAAAATAACTTTCAGTAGCTAAGAAAGCTACATTTTACACAAGAAAAACTAGTTCTTGAATTTGGCTGTAGCGACTAAATTATAGAAAAACGTAAGCGGAGGAACTTTCTTGCTGTTTGGTTTGTTTTCTTGGGGTGGTTAGACTAGTATTATTGTATATATCTCTCTTTCCTCGAATTTCGAATACTGTCTTACTGTATCATCAGCACTTTATTGGGATCTATACTGTCAAGGAAGGGCGGAGCAATTGTCATATTTCATACCAGTAGGGCTCGATTGATTTGTGCTGTTTATACTGGTAATCTTTTTATGAAATTGTGTATTTGTGTTTTCATTGCCACTCGTCATCGTTCCACTCTGTTCTATCTTTCCTTGTAACAATTACTCTTTATACGTGGTTGTTTAACCTTTGACAATACCAAAAGAATTCGTTTATTGCAGTGATATGGCCTTAGCAATAGATTTCATATAATAAGATTTGCTTATATTATTATTTTATGGACAGGAAGCGCTGAGTAAATCAAATTTTGAGAATTACAGCTCCAGGGTACACGATTCCTTGTCGTGCTGGACACCTGATTGTATTGGATTTAACCTCATTGAGGCTGTACTGTGCCACATATGTCGCAAGGAGCGTCCTGGTGCTGTGTTAGTATTTATGACAGGGTGGGAGGATATTAGTTGTTTGAGGGATCAAATAAAAGCTCACCCTCTCTTAGGAGACCCCAATAGGGTCCTTCTGCTTACATGCCACGGTTCAATGGCAACCTCCGAACAGGTACAGATTCCAGGAATTTTATATTTGTATTGCTTTCTTGAACATCTCCATCTTACCGCAATCATCATTATTCTTATCTTCCTTCGTGCCTTGCTTGTCTGAATCATTAGATATTTATTTTAATTTTTCATATTTTGTTTTCCCAAGCTATAATTTGTTTGTGTTTATAGTGTTTTCTCATGTCAACTCCAATTAATTTGAGATGCGTTGCTTCTCATGGGGTTTTCTTCAATGCATAAGCTTTTCTGTTGTTAGTATGTTTTCCTTTTTTTGATTGGTTTTTTTGTTTTACAGAAACTCATATTTGAGAAGCCACCTCCTAATGTTCGCAAAATAATACTAGCCACAAATATGGCCGAGGCAAGTATTACAATCAATGACATAGTTTTTGTTGTTGACTGTGGAAAAGCGAAGGAGACCACTTATGATGCCCTAAACAACACACCCTGTTTGTTGCCTTCATGGATATCCCAAGCTTCTGCTCGGCAAGTGAGTTTTATGTTTTTGGTTACATTTTCTTGCTTTCTGATGCTGTATGTTTTTCAGAGAAAAAAAAAGATGCATAATCTGATGAAATGGAACGAGACTTAATTGCTTGACAAGTTAATCCGAGAAGAGGCTTAATTTCGGTACATTAGTTGGTTCTGCATGTGTCTGCAGTATATTTAAATTCCACTGGGCTGCTAAGTGACACAGTTCCGATAGCCAATAGGTCATACTTAAAGCTGTGTCATACCATTTTTATAATGTCAAGCTATCACAGGGTTAGCTGATTTCATGTCATGCATTTTCTAAAATGTTATTCGTTATTTATAAATTATCGTTGTCCCTGTTTGTTTAGTGACTATTATTGCTTCATCTTAATGTATTGCTTGCAGAGAAGGGGTAGGGCTGGTCGTGTGCAGCCAGGCGAGTGCTACCACCTATATCCACGATGTGTTTTTGAAGCTTTTGCTGAATATCAACTTCCTGAACTTTTAAGAACCCCCTTGAACTCTCTCTGCTTGCAAATTAAAAGTTTAGAAGTTGAAAGTATTGGAGATTTTCTGTCTGCTGCTCTTCAGCCGCCTGAACCGTTGGCTGTAAGGAACTACTTTTTTTTTTTTTCCTGCGGTTTTGTATTTATATTCTAAAATTGTTTTATGAAGGCATAAACTGTAGAGATTAAGGTCCTTCTAATTATGCAAAGTTATAAGTTTCCTTATATAATTCTTCAATTGTCAAGACGATCATGCTTGATAAGTCTCAAAAGTACTTCGTCATGAGTTGGATAACCATTTAGGGATGGAGAATGGGTGAATTGTTATCCACTGGTCTCACCAGTATCTTCTGTAACCACTTATGCCATCTTCCCAAAACTTTCTACCTTGCAACTTGGAAAACTGGGAATCCAGATTCCGCTTTTTGGTACTGACCGTCCTTGCATTGTTATGAGGTGGAAATGCTGTAGTGGAAGATAAAATTAGGTACCTATTTAAGCTTTGAAAGAAAATTGATGATATTTCACTTAGTTTAAAGTTCCTGTTATGCTTCTTTGGGTTCATAGACTAGCTTAGATTTAGATTACTGAACTTTATAACCAATAGAATCTTAAGAAGCCTACCATGGATTTTTGCACTTTCCTTGATGTAATGGTTTAGACTAGGAATCACCTTTCATGGATTGCAAATGATTCATGCTCGAGTTGGGATGTTTGTTTATCAATGTCCAGTAATAATGTTTCTGTACAAGAAAAAGGCACGAAAGTCCAAGTTGGTATAAGTTGCGTGTAGCTGTGGAGATGTGTTTAACTTAGCAGATTGATTTGTTTCTCAGTGTTTGTTTTATGAATAGAAGCATTACTTATAGTAGGCATCTTTGAATGGGGAGATGTAGATCCTTATGTTATGAAATGAAAATTCATGAGCACCTGAGATAATTTTCATTTGCTTTCGACATGTCTGGCCATTTTCCTTGGGACTATAATTGACATTAGATAAGGATTTGCAGACAGATGACCAGCTGCTCTTTCGTACATGAAATGGCTAAATTATTTTGTCTTAGCTGTGAAGAGTTTACCAGAAACACAACTCAAGGGATCTGGGGTTTTGATTTGCTCTACATTATTCAAAATCTTTTGTTCTTAATGTTTCTTCTTTCTGGCCTTGAATTCTCATACTCTCGTAGTGTTACATTATATGTGTACTTGCAAGGACATAAAACTAGACTTGAGGATGAGCTTTCTTGTCTGTTCAAAAGGTATTTGAAAAAAGTACTGGTAAAGAAAGCCTTATTTAGTCATCTCTTGCCATGGAGTGGGGTCATTTCCTTCATTTAGAAGCGTTAGATTTGTAATAGTCTTGACCAGTCCATAACCATGACCTTTTCTTTGTCCCTTAATTTGATGCTAGTATCCATTGTTGGATAAGTCGGAGGATAGTAATAAGATGCTTAAGTTCTGATCCCTTGCACCTTAACATGATAAATTTATGGTTGCCATGAACCAATTCCGCAGATTGATGACCAAAGCTTATTATCTGAAATTTGAAATGTTTTTGCAACATCTTGCACTTATCTATTGAATAGCATAGTGATAATATTGCAGCTGCTAATCATTTCTGAATGATGTACTGATTTACAAATATTTTGATGTCAATTGTTTTTCACATTCATGCTGCACCAATTTCTAGAGTTGCAGATGTCTTCTCTAGAGTAGATTTAAAAATTTACCTCTGGTTCTGATCCCTTATCCTCTGCATCTCTGCGGTTTGAGTTGTTTTGTTATTTTCTTTCCTCAGTGCACTGATTTTTTCTCTATCCATTCCTTCTGAAAATTTCAGGTGCAAAATGCTGTTGATTTTTTGAAGATGATTGGTGCATTAGATGAAAATGAGAACCTAACACATCTTGGTGCGTGCAATAGACAACATATTATAGTATACTTATCAGTTCTTGATGTTTGTTACCTTTCACCTTTTATTTCTATTAACTTCTATTCCTCAATTGATCAGGTAAGTTCTTGACGGTGCTTCCAGTGGATCCTAAGCTGGGGAAAATGCTAATTATGGGTGCTATTTTACACTGCTTTGACCCTATATTGACTATTGTAGCTGGCCTCAGTGTCAGGGATCCGTTTCTTTTGCCTCAAGACAAAAAGGATGTAAGTTAGCAGCACATTATTTCTTGTCATGGCCACATGTCCTTTTTCTTGTCAATGGGAGTTTTATTTATGTAGTTCTTATTTCAAGTGTGATTGTTTTCTTGTCAATAGCCATTATATGGAATAGTCAATTTGATGGCATGACAATTTACTGAACTGGTCATTGCTATGCTTTTATTGAACAATTCTTTGTGGGTAAAGTAGAAAGCTCCTCAAAAGCACATGAGATATTGGCATCAATTTCCCACCTGTATAACAGAGAACATACAATGACAATAACCCTACTGTATTTTTAAAAGATGGTTGTTATTGGCTGCTTCATGATTTATGACCAGGATGTGCCAAAACTTGGTCTGCATTATTACAATAGTGCAATTTGCTATATTTATGATTGCATTTCTTTTTCTATGTAATTCTAATAAGGTTTGGGGTTGTGGGATTGTTGGCTTTAATTATGCTATCCAAGGAGTGAGAAAATATAAGTATTACTGTGCTAATTTCTGGAGAAGTTTGTGTAATAATTGGTTGAACCAGATGATATACATTATCGTGCTGCTTTAACTGGCAAGTATTTTGTGTAAATTACTGGATTTGGGTGATGAGGAATGACCTATTTTTCCTGTACAAGGTAAGAAAGGGGTTATGTAGGGAGATCTACTGTTGATGGGATTTAGTGTGGAAGTATCCTCTAATGAATATATATCCTTATTCATTCAATATTTTAGTTACTGTAAGAATTGAATGATGAAGACTCAAAGTTAGGTTCTAATATTTGTTTCTTGTTGCTATCTTCTAAAAGATATGTTATTAGAACATATTTCATTTCAACATGCCACCGACTAGTCTCATATTCGCATGATCATTATCTGTATATTGAAAAACTGTTGTATATAGCTGTGGTCCTTTAGTGCTTTGCAAATATTATCTTGGAATCGAACTCATATAGCTTTGTTTTGCCTGATTTGATTTGGGAAAGCCTTGAGATAAGGAAAAAACTGTCGACATTTGTCAAAACCACAATCTTATGATTAGGTTGAATTTGTGTGAACAGGAAGTAAAAGTTCTAAAATGACCTGTCATTGAAGGTGAAAAGGTAGGTGCGCACTTCCCTTATACATGTAATCACGGGAGTGAATACATTAGCAGAATCTTATGTCTAACTTTGTTTTCTGAATTTTGAGGGACTGAATACTGTCTCCATGTTTATTGTGCAAGATGATAGAAGGCTTAATTAATGAGTTTATTCAGGAGCTCAACCTCAACTATATATACTGGGATTTAAGTGAAAATAGTGAAGAACCATCAGATTTGCATACTAAAAGTGAATAATATATAGGAAACTACGTATATTCCCAATATCTTGTTACTCTCCCTTCAAGTTGGGGTGTATATATTAATCATGATCAACTTGTTACACAAATTCTTGAACTGCTTGGCCTCTAGGACTTTGGTGAAAAGGTTTTCTATCCATTCTGAAGGAGTAAATGAGGTACTAATATTCTGGTTCTTTACTGCTTAATGAATAAAATGACCATCCACTTCTATATACTTAGTTCTCTCGTGAAACATTGGACTGCTAGCAATATGAGTAGCGAGTTGATTGTCACAATGCATAGGCAATCACTTGTTATAACGAAGACTCAGTTCCTGTAGTAAATTCTTTAGCGATAGCACCTTGCTACTAGTATGTGTCTAAGCCCTATATTCAGCCTCTCTATTGGATCTAGCAACTGTAGTGTGCTTCTTACTTCACGAGATCACACAGGTGCAATAATCCCAAGGTCGATTTTCAGTCATTTCTAAATCCAACATAATTTGTAGCGAATCTCCACGTGTCCATCCTGTGGAAGAGCAAGCCTTTACCAAGCTCTGGTCTTGATTTACTTTAGAATCCTAAGAGCATCCACATGATGGGTAGGTTGGGGTTTGTCCATTAAATGACTAACCACTCTTACGGTAAAGGAGATATCTGGTCTCATGACAACCAGATGGATCAACTTCCCTACGACGTATGTCCTTCGTCCAAATACTCACCCTCGTCAGTCCAAAAAGCAAGATTAAAATCATACGCCTGTCAATAGGTTTTTTAGTGCCAAGTAAACTATTTTCCTCGAGTAGATAAGGACATAGTTCCTCTTAGATAATGGGGTACACCTGCAGTGGTTTGAGTAGGATCATGTGAAATAGGAGCAGGAGGGAAAGAAGAGGGGATAGGTAAGGCAAGAGATTCAAAGGAACCCCTTAAGGATAGGTGTTCCCTTAGTAGTATGATATTGACACCAAGAAGGTGAAATCAGCAAAAGTCAAGGACTTACAAGATACCAGATCATAGCAATAATAGCCTTTTCGCATATGAGAATACCCAAAAATTTACACTTCAAACCTATTACATAATTTATCCTAATCAAGAGAGGAGCTGTGCTCGAAAATGACACAGCCAAGTATATGAGGAATATGGAATGAGGCCCTATGTGGATAAAGACTGGTGCATGGAATGTCTTCATGAAGAACATTAGAGGGCATTCAATTAGCAAAGCAAGCAGTAAGAATTGCATCTCCCCTAAGAAAGGCTTAGGAACATTCATTTGCATCATAAGAATGCAATCAACATGTAAAGGTGAAGTTTTTGTGTTCTGCTACATCCTTCTACTGGGAAATACGGTTACAAGAAGTCTGATGTAAAATACCGTGGGACTCACACAGAAGAGAGAGCTTTCTTTCTGAATGAACTCCAAAGTGTTGTCGGTCCGCAGAGCATGCCTATTAATAGAGAACTAGGTTTGAATTTCTTTGTATAATGAAGAGATTACATGAGGTGTAAATAACTTCTGAAATTAGCTCTCTATGCAGAGATTAATGAGTTGGTTTACATATAACTTATTGATGCAGTTAGCTGGGAGTGCCAAGTCCAGATTCTCAGCAAAGGACTATAGTGATCATATGGCTCTTGTTCGCGCGTATGAAGGATGGAAGGATGCAGAAAGAGAAGGATCTGCATATGAGTATTGTTGGAGAAACTTTCTCTCTGTCCAAACACTTCAAGCTATCCATTCTCTTCGTAAACAGTTTACGTACATTTTGAAAGATGCTGGGTTGCTAGACACAGATGGAGCAACTAATAACAGATTAAGTCACAACCAATCATTGGTTCGTGCTGTTATATGTTCTGGTCTATTTCCTGGTATTGCATCTGTAGTGGTGAGTTCCTCTGTTTGTTGTTCTTTTTGAAATCAAGGAACTAAATGCTAGGTTTGATGCACATATTGTTCTTTATTTGCAGCACAGGGAAACATCGATGTCTTTCAAAACAATGGATGATGGGCAGGTTTTACTCTATGCGGTATGTTCTAAGGCTTATTTGTTATCAGCTTCTGACAGGAATAGATCTCACATGCATAGTTACTGAAGTATAGTTTTTCTTTTAATTATATTTCATTATTATATTGTATTTCTTTTCAGTAAAATATCTGTTGGAGCTAAAAACAATTATTTTGTCAACATTGTTTGTGTTGTGGGTGTATCTGCATTTTTTTTTAAGTAGAGGTGTTTCTTGCTGTTTCTTTGTATCACACAGTTAACGTATCTTTTGTAGAAAAATGGACCTTGTCCAACATAGTCAACTTATTCCACGTGTTTTAGTCACACAGAGATGTCTTTGAAAGTCAAATCACCAAAGAATGAAAATTTGGAGGAACTCAAAAGTGCGGAACCAGTTAATATTTAATTAAAACACTGGGTGTATTGCTTGTTCTTGATGTTAAAAGACTCGTAATAATCAATAATGTTCAATAATGGTTTTCAGATGATAAAAATCCATGATCTTGCGTGCTCAGCCTGTTGAGCTGCTAAACAATGCTTCTTCAACATTATGTGATGACCTCACAGCCTTATAGATTTCTTAACTTAATTTCTGCGAGAAGACATGTTTTGATTAATTAAGTTGGATAACTTACTTTTTGGATGGAGAATGCATATAGATTTAACTATGTCTAGGCGCATTATAACTCACATTGGGGTTTGGAAACAAAGGAAAGAACATTAAAAGAAGTTGGTGGATATGTCCAGAATATCTTCTTTGGATATTGTAAGGATGATTCGCATCATACAGTTTCAAGAAAACTTCAACAAGGGAACTTTAACTAATCAAACTCTGGTCAAATCTTGAGCACTGCATGTCAAATAAGACGTATTGCATTGAGACTCAAATTAAAAGTCAACATGGCAAGCAAGACTTCCATCTAATCAATCATGCCAAATCACTACGTGAGACTTGGAAAAGGTTTGGCTTCAACTTTTTAAAACCTTAAGAGAGAACTTCCGGTTGTGTCTGTCATTCAGACAGATAAAGTAGAATTTCATCCCCAATGAGCTGGAACTTTGAAATAATTCAGTCAGGATGTACTAGATCTTAAATGAAACTTGTTAGTGAATATTGTAAGTTGATGTTTTTGCATCTACATGAAGACAAGGAAAAGATATTTGGATAAATGAATAGAAACCTCGCATTTGGCAAGGGAAAAGATACGATTGTTTTTTTCTTTTGGGTTCATCTTTCTTTTGGGTTCATCTTTGGGAAAGAAAACCTCATTCTTTTGTTTAGATGAAGTTTTCCATTTTGTAGAATGTTATGTTACTGAAGATCTAGTTTCACAATCACTTAGTCCCATATCATTTTTCTTCATCATGTTTGGGAACGGAACCTCATTCTTTTGTAGGATTTAAGTTTTTAATGTAGCAGAAGAGTAAGTTGCTGAAGATCTGTTTGTGACATCACATTACTTGACTTGTTTAAATATTTTTTTGGTCCAGAATTCTGTGAATGCACGTTACCAAACGATACAGTACCCGTGGTTGGTATTTGGTGAGAAGGTGAAAGTCAATACGGTATTCATACGTGATTCAACTGGAGTATCGGATTCTATTTTGATCCTATTTGGTGGTAAACTTGACCATGGTGCTATGGTAACTTTCTTTATTAGCAAATGCTCTATTCAGATTGTATTTTCTTTCGACATCTATGTTTTTTGATCTTTTATTTTTGGTGTCCTTCAGGCAGGAAATCTTAAAATGTTGGAAGGATATATCGACTTCTTCATGGATCCAAGTTTAGCTGAGTGTTATGTGAAGCTTAAAGAGGAGCTTGATAAGCTTATACAGAAGAAGGTAAATTTGCAAGTCCTTATTTTTTCACATATGTTTCTCTACTTGGTCACTTTTCCAGAAATTCGTATTTCTTTTTTAGTTAGAGCAGGGGTGGTGTGAGGTGAATGCATCTGCTGTGAACGGAGACTATATGCATTTCGGGAAAACAATGCTCATAGAATCACATCAAACCTATAATGCACATATGCTTACAGAAAACTTACGTTTTATCTTGGATTCATGTTACCTCATTGGAAATGCAGGCCTTCAATGCTCCACTTTGCATATTCGTAAATTACAAAAATTGAAAAAATCTTTGACATAACACACATGGTGGCACATTCTAAATGTTACAAACATTGGAGGGTCTATTTTTATTTTCAAATCACATTAGTTAATTCTGACTTTGGCCAGCATGAACAATTTTTTTTCTCGGTAACTGTCACTACTTACATATTTATATGTACGTGTTATTTCCATGAATATTTGCATAACATGAAATATTTTTATATAGTAAATTTTTGTGTTAGAGCTCGTCGCATCCTAAAACTTTCAGGAAATGAATGTCCACGCTGCCTCGTCTGTGTCTGTGCATGGTACAACTTGCAGTTCTTGTATATGTTTTATATTTATATTTACATGAACACATACATAATATGAGACGAAGAGATGGTTTAGAAGGGCTCTTCCCTCCCTTACGTCTCCTTATGAAACACAACAGCGCATTCGTATGCTAAAATTCTACAATGGAATGGTAGTCCTGGCCCCTGAGCAAGACCCAAGTTTTATACCAAAAGTTCTCTTTTCAGATTTTGATCTCCATATGTCTTAAACTAAGTGATATTTAGAATTTCATTTCCTAATAATTTCTATGCTATTGCCATTATAACTGCTTGAGAAATTATTTGGCCCAAAAGTGATCAGGCGCATGACCTCCAAGTGTGAATTCCATTAGTGTTTGTTCCAATTGTGAAAAGAAATATTTGTGTCATGTTAATTAAATTTATTACCTATTACTCTTTCTAAATATTAAATTTGCTCCCTGACATGCAGACAGTATTCTTTCTTGTCAAGTATACATGTGAAACCTCTTTCTCCAATAAATGGGTGCCACTGAGATTCGAACTAAACCTCGTATTTGGACTGGCTCTAATACCATGTTGAATGACCACCTCGTCTAAAAGAACGTTGTTAGAGAGAACAGTCATTCACTAACTAATGTATTAACACATTCACAATCCGCCAGTTATGCCTATAACGCTCAACGTCGGTCGATAATTCAGGAAGATGAAAAGCTAATTGATAATTTGGATACATGTGGTCCTTGACTTTGATTTCATTTATAGAAAAGAAGCCTTTTTGGCGTTTAATGTTTGCCGATTCATGAATGCTTGTAACTGGACTGCTATTATTTCGCATTACTGGAGCTGGTGTGGTTTTGTATCTCATATAAATCTTGAAAAATGCAGCTCCAAGATCCTGTCATGGACATCCACAAGGCAGGCAAGTACCTCATGCATGCTGTCCAGGAGTTGGTGTCAGGTGATCAATGTGAAGGGCGGTTTGTTTTTGGTCGTGAAAGCAAGAAACCGAGAGAGTCCTGTGATAAAGATAGGTTTACAAAAGACGGAACAAATCCTAAGAGTTTGCTTCAGACGCTGTTGATGAGAGCCGGTCACTCACCTCCCAAATATAAAACAAAGCATCTTAAGACAAATGAATTCCGGGCGTTGGTGGAATTCAAAGGGATGCAGTTTGTGGGGAAACCAAAGAAAAATAAGGCCCTAGCAGAGAAAGACGCGGCTATAGAAGCATTAGCCTGGTTAACTCACACATCTGAGAATAATCATAACCAAGATGATAATTCTCCACCAGATGTCACGGACAACATGCTGAAACTTCTTGGCAGGCGGAGGAGATCAAAACGGCATTCACGTTAAAGTAGTGGACATCGGACAGATTATCCGTGAGCTGAAGTCACTTAGTTCACACCAGGCAGTTGCTTGAATCTGATAAAGCTAAGAATAGAGCTCATGTGTCCATTGCTTCGACACGATGTATGATCTTGAAGTCTAATATGTATTATCCAGTGTTCCGGTGAAGGAGAAGGCCCGGTGTCATTTGATAACGCGGAGGCTTGGGATTCATTTTCCCAGCAGATGCTTGTCGAAGCGCGCGATGATTGCAGTCTCTTTGTAAATATTCTCTTCACAAATATAGTGTTAAAAACTATGTACACAGCAACCTTATTGCTGCTTGGACAGATGCGGACCGGTGAGTTAGGCCACAACTATTTCCATCTGACGGGGAATGCTAGGTTATAGGAAACAAAGAAATATTAATTTATTACAATTGTCAGTGAATGGCTAGTTGTTTGTACCTTTATATAACTTAAAGAGCACTTTTTTTTTTAATCTTTTTTATTTTTTTTAATTAATCCTATTTTTCTCTGTTCTCAGCTTTCCCCTCTCTCTCTCTTACAAACTCTAACTTCCATGGCTCTTTTTCTTCTCTTGTACTTTTTTCAATAATTTTTTATAATTCTTTTAGTATCTTTTATTTATTCAATTACTATATATATTTCTTAAAATTAAAAATTAAGTGTGCCACCTATGCTATTTTCAACTAATGGTAGTGCCAGGGAGCTAAACGGACCGGCGAACTTGTTTCAAACTTGGTAGCAATTTTGATCCGTGTAATATGCATTTCCGTATTAGTAACTACTCCCTATCTTGAATGCATATTATTAATACGAGTATATGTGCTACATGTAAATGTGTAGGCATAATTAATTTAAATTTTTTTAAAAAATAATTGTTATTTTAAAAATATATTAATTAGATGAATACAATATTAAAAAATATAATAAAATGAGAAAATAATGAAAAAAAATAAGAGAAGCAGAAAGGACGTGGAAGCTGAGAAGAAATAAAATGAGAAGTTGAGAAGCGAGAGAATAATGAGAATTTGGGAGGAGAATTTTTTCAATAAAATATTAAAAAAATAAAAAATTGACAGACCAATAAATTGAAGACACCAATAATGTGTTGTTCAATTATATAAAGGTTAGGCGAATGAAAATACTAGTTTTCTTGCAATAAATAATTAAAAATAATGACCTCTATGATTTTTTGTAACACAAAGCATACAATATTATTGGGGGCATTTACTTTTCTAGATTCACCCATATATTGATGGATATTTGGGTCAATCCAAGTTTATCGACAGTTTACTTTGCATGACGACGGCCTGCCTCAAATTCGCTTGGCCCGCAACAACCCGAGATAAACCCAGTTAGCTAATTAAAGTTGGGGGGCCAAGATTCACTTATTCCGCGTGGCCCATTTTTGGCTTCTCAGTCTTTTTTATGTTTTGTCCCTGACTTTTGACAAGAGAATATATATTAATTAATACAAAATTATTTATGTATTTTTTTAAATATTTTTTAGCTTTAACTCAGTTGTTGATGATTGTGTTAGAATTAATGTTAACATGGTTGAATTTTTTTTACACGATGATTTATTTTTTTTGTACATAGGGAATAAGTTTTAAAATAATTAATATTTTTTTACAAGCAAAGTACACCAAAATACTTTTAACTGGAATCAGTAATCCTTAAAATAATTATTTAACTCTACCAAAAATATTCTGGGAATTGGAATAAATTTTTAAGTTTTAACTTCGTTGCATTCTGAGAATTATTTATTATTGATTCCAATTAATAACATATTAATCAATATTTTTTTAAAGAGTGCTTTAAATTGATTCCAATTATTTAAACTTCCCTATGTACAAAAAAAGTTCATAGTCAACGTTCAATAATTTTGATATAATTTTTTTGAGTTAATTACAAGCTAATTAATGAGTTATCCAAAATCTACAGTGTATGACAATAAGGGTATTTTTGGAAATTAATATATAATACCCATAAATTATCATACAACGTAAAACACACCCCACAAAAAGAATTTACAAATCAACCATCGAAATCAACATTTATTTCACTTGATAAAACTTGTGCATTTATCCTATCCTTTATCCTAGCGGGCCAATCCACCACTTTTCCATTCTGAAAACTAAACGACCCCTTAATGTAGGTAATCAAAGACAAAGCCAACTATAGGGAGCTTGTACATAGGTGTTCTACGGGTAAAATTTATGTTGGTTCTAGACATTGGATTCAATTTTAAATCAATCCTTCTCTTTTTAATACATTTTAAATCAGTTCCTCAGTAAGATTTTTGGCAGCCATTCCGACTAAGAAAAAGGGTAGATAGGTGATTTTGCTTTACTAACAATACAATAAAAAATAAAGTAAAATTTACACAATTTAATCTTCTTTCACCGATCAATTGAAAATATTAGAGTAAAATAGAAAGAGCGTCAAAACTCAAGAAAAGAAGGGCAAATCATTGGCACAATTGTCCTCTTTTCTCCTTTGTTACTTAAACTCCTGTATGCTTTTCTCTCTCTCTCTCTCTCTCTATATATATATATATATATATATATATATATGTTTTTGGTGTTGAAATCAAGCATTATTAGGCGATGATGGCACTCTGATAACAGCCTAAAATAAAGAAGATTAGAAGCCTTCCCTTTGAGACTTGATTAGAACTTCATCAATCCTTACAAATGCATCACCGTCCATTTTCATGATGATAGCAGGGAGTATTTTTGTCTGTTACAGATAGTGCCCGTTTTGAACTAAAAACACTTTTAGGTGTGTGTGTGTGTGTGTGTGTGTGTGAGAGAGAGAGAGAGAGAGAGAGAGAGAGAGAGAGAGAGAGAGAAGAGGGAGAGTGAGATATAGACAAAAAAATATGGTAGTGGAGGGGACAAGATGGTACAGATTTCAAATTACAACCAAACTCCAATCTTTTCTTTATTTGCTTTGCATTAGCTAAAGTATTTTTCAAAAGCAAAAGAATTAATAAAATCCATAGTTGAGTTTGAAATGGTATAAAATCACTTGAGTTCTCATAATAGAAAATATGGAGATTTCCATGGAATTGGAATTCGCAGGTGCATTTAGAGGACAAGGAAAATATAATTTACTTTAATTTTGTTGATGTTGTTCAACTAAATGTGTTTTATATTGTCAAACTTTTCTTCCATTTTAAATGTGTTTTAAATTTATTCTGATATATTAACTTGGTCTTGCTTTCCAGATGAGATTTAACTTGGAAGTTAGATTTCCGAGGAACACAACTACAATACAAAATTTGGACAGTATTAATTATTGTTCTTTTTTCCGCTAAATGATGTATGTGGGGCTACAATAGGTAATAGAACAGGGTGGTTAAGTGAGATAGTTATAGTAGAAATAGCAATGCCTGACATAAGGGACGCAGTTGCAATAAAACTTATGAAGATATACAAAATTTAGTTGCAATATATCTATAGCGTCCACGGATTTTTTATATATAATTATCATTTATTAGCACAAGAACATGGATACATGGGGTGATAATTTATATATTATTTGTGTTTATTTAAAAATTTAAATAGACAAGATAAATTATTATTGGCACTTGAATATTGGTACAATAGGAATTGTGAGGTTAAAATAGAAATTGTAAAGATGGGAGGGAGGATATAATATCTTTTTAAATACATATATAAATAATATATATGTATATACACCCACTTGTATCAACTTTAGAAGCTTATAGAAAATAGTAGAAACAAAAACAAAAGAAAAAGTGAGAAAAAGAGGAAGGCGGTGGAGACAAGATAAAAGAAAGAAAGGGAGATTTGTCTTCTCGATTTCTTTCTTTAAGCTTAGAAACCTCTTGGATTTTCTTTGAATATCTCTCTACAGCTGGTTTTGATAAGTCTCATGTTCCTTCCTTTTTGCCAAAATTCGTGGAGAAGCCAAGATGTAAGCTGAATTTGAAGAAAACAAACCGATTCAGTTGGAAGAGTAGCAACAGAAAATAGTTTGCACTAATTAGCATCTGTAATTTCCGATTATCTTGAGTTACACCATTTCAAATATAGTGATTGTTGTGTCTATGAAAACCTTAGGATGTTTACTAAAATGTTGTAGTTTTTAGTAGAATCTAAATCCTTATTTTTGATGGCTAAGTTTAGGAAGGCATTTTGTTGCCTTGATCTGCAGTAATCCAGACTAGATGTAGTAAAAACCTTATAACTTGAGATATGATGGTTCAATTTGTAGGGTTCTTGTAGAAAATTAAGCTATACATATAGAATATTATGTTATGAAACTATTATGAGTTTTAAAAGTATATAGTTTTGAGAGAATTTTGACGTAGTGGCCACAAATTGTGACATTGCAAACCAGGTTGTACTAAATTCTGAAATAACATATTATATATGAATCTTATTCATATGATTCTTGTTGAAAATTAAAGTAGACACATAGGAGAGTATTTGGATTAAAAAGGGTACCTGTATCAATTTTATTTTGGTCTAGAGAGAACTCGAAGTTAGGTGTAGAGATTTGTCAAGAAAAACATGTAAAGGAGTAAAAGGGTTTCTTAATAAAACTAATTCCTATTTTTTAGTATACAAATGATACATCATTGGAAAGAATAGGGTGTCTATTTTATTATACTTGAATAGTTTTCAAATTGGATACTTATAACTAAAGTTATAATCTAATTAGTGGAGCAACAATGCTCATGTTGTCAGGATTAGCAGGTTTAGGGGTGGTAAAGAAAATTTCAAAAAATAAACAATGACTTTAATACAGCAAGATACATAGACATGTGAAAAATAATTGAGTCTGGTTATGGAGAAGAAAACAAAGTAAAGATTCAAATTCTGTAGCATGAGATATCGAAAGATTATTGAGAAGTGTACCAATATTGTCTAGTGTTTTATTTAGAAGTTATAACATTCTCAATCTATTGATTATATGTATTATAACTCATTATGGGGCATGAGAACAAAGTACAAGACTGAACACCTCATTCTCCTAACTGAACAATTGTGAGGTTGGGGTAAGTACAATTAATTGGATCTATATATGGATATACTTGTTTGTTTGTAAACTTGATCAAAAATTGGCATGTGCTTAACTGGATATATTTTGTCTTGTAAAATTGTTGTTATGTGTTTTCTCTGTCGTTGTGTATTACATATGAGGAATAATTGTGATTTAGTTCGATTAGTAGTTGAATGAAGATGAATGATGGAGTTGCTGTGAATGATTGTGATATGATTCTATTTGATGATTGATTGGAGTTGAATTATGAAGTCGTTAATGTGTTGATGGAATTGAGATGAATAGATGACTTACCTAACTTGGGGCATATTCAATGGCTTATGATGATGTGGTTGATGACGAGCTATGTGTTGTTATGACAATGTGATTAGTGAGATGAAAAAAAAAAATATATAGTTAGGCACCATGGGGCGTAGGGTACCAGGGTATTCTGAGAAACAGGGAATATTCTGTGCTGACAACTACTCATTAGGGTGGTGTGGGGCTATCACATTAACGAGTACCCTGTGTTGGCTATTATATAACATTGATTGAGATGATGAGAGTCGACAAAATAATTGAATATACTATAACTAGGCTAAGTAGGGCCCTAATAGAATAAACCATAATTATGTGCATATGTTGTGGTTGATGCGTGACTCTGGTATTGATTTTTAGATGATTGTTGGTATTGGTTACTTCGTTATTTTGTGAAAAGTGCAAATGAATATTGATTGATTGGTGTCGTTGCATGAAATTGGTCTTCCATGTATGTGCTTACAGGTTAATAGTTATACTTACTAAGTTGGCAAATTGTTCCATGCCACGTAACTTTTTAGGAGATTGTAATGACTCATCTGGCTAGATCGTAAGCCAGTTGTCAGCCTTATTAGGTAGGTCAGCAGTTTCATATTGAGTCAGGAGCTCTAGCTACATAAATACAAAGACATCAAACTTTTACTAGAATTTGTATTTTCAAGCTTTGTATTAATTAGAACTATACTTTTCTCCTTTTCATATGGTCGTAAATGCTACAGTGGAGTATTCAATACCAAAATTTTGACAAAGTATATAAATTGTCTTACATCTATGTAATATATTGTAAAAAATATGAGTTGTGTTATCAGGATAAATGTGAATTTCTTATTAGATGAAATTTACTTATGGAAGGGTGCTACAGTATCTTTCTCTTGGAGTGGAGAATGTTTGTGCGTAAATTTTCACATAACGAAATCCCACTCTAACGTCACACAATTTTCTGGAGTTGGAACCTCGAAAAATATAATTGGTTGCTCACAAGTTACAGAAGTTCAAGAAAACTTAATTCCATCAACAATAATGGCGGAAATGAGGGAGATGAAGAAGAAAACATTGAAGTAGAAGAAACTGTTGAGTGGGATGATTCTGAATTGAGGGAAATAATGCATATGATGATGAGGAGGATAATGAAGACAATTGCAGAGTGATTATAACTTTGACAAGGATCAATTGCTTTACAAAAGTGATCAAGATTTGTAAGTTAAGAATCCAATTGCAATTTTAAGTAAAAATATGGAATGAGAATACTTTAAATTTAGTTATGATAACAGTGGGAAGCAGATTATTGTATTGAAATACGGGATGATATTTGATAATTGGATTAAATAAAGTCTTTGACTACTTGTTAGGCTTCTAATTAATTGAATTAATTAAAAGGGCCTATGGACCTTATTAGGCTTGAATTAATGGTTGAACTAATCAAATCCGATCTATATAAGTGGAAGCCCAATAACCATCATCCTTGAACTTGGTCAAAGAAGAGTGGTAGGTTCATCCTTGGGGCGAGGCAAAAAATATGCTCCAAGGAAGTATCCATTTTCGGCCATATCCTTGTTTTGGCAAGTCAATGATTGATCAAATTTGATTAGAGTGATTTGATTAGCATGGCATGGGCAAACTTGACTTGTGTGCTATGGTAAGCACACAACTAGCCCATGTGTATGATTCATATTTGGAAATATGAATACACACACAATTAATCGATATACTAATGGTTTTGAATCATTTTCCACACACAACACATACCACTCGACCCTCTATCCTCTGCATACTCTCCCACTCTTCTCTTGTGTTCTCTTGAATCTAGTTCAAGTAAGAATAAGAAGGTTTTGATTTCACTAATTGATAGTGAAGATCAAAATCGAGTTCTTTCACTGAGAGCACAAAACTATCAAGCAATATTTTGTGTATTCCACTTTTTTTGGTGTGGTGTGGACAATGTTAAAATAGGTCTAGAAAGTTAATTGGATTGACGGTTCTGGAAACTATTTAGCAAAATTCTTTTATAATGTAATATTGGTTACATGAATAAAGTAAGTGTTCCTATTTGGCATTATGTGTTTGTTGTGCTTACCATTTTATGTTAAACAGGTTTAACATCACAACGAAGCCCACACCACCAATCGAACAACCCATGTAGTTGGGTAGCGCATTGGATGGCAGCAATGAGACCAACTTCTGAGGGTTGGGTCTGAAATGTTTCGAGTCGAGGACCTCGAGATAGGGCATCGAGAGTCCTATTAGAACTTGCACTAAGTGTTCCATGAATTAGATGAGTGCCGTGTTTCATCGGTGATAGATGTTGGACGTCTGGGCAACCTTAATGGGTGGTTGACAAGGTTGTCAAGCCGACTGAACTGACTTGCGGGGAGTCATCACATGAAAGTCTTTGAGCCTTGGTCTGTATGAATGGAACTCCTTGGTTCTGATAATAGCAGATTAGTCCTTGGACTTGAGGAACCACGACAGTTACATACATATGATGAATGTATCTTGGTTTGGCGAGAGATGATCATGTCTTGGATGTGGTCATTATAAGTCTTGTACAGTGTAGTCAGAATATATAATGAGGATGGTGGGTTCCAAGATAGAATCTGTCACCAATATCTGGAGGAGGAAATTCCAAATACGTAAACAAAATCTTAGTGAGGCTATGCACGGGTGCACGTGAAAGAAAATAACCATATTAGAAAACTCGATCAAAATACTTAAACACATCATCTTGACTGGGAATGATAACAAGCCTATGAAGACCATGTCCGGCAAGGACCAAATCATATGATTACCACCTTATATCTCCTGAAAGACTGTTTACTACCTTATCCTCCATGTGAGAAGCGCCATCATCACCGCATTGAACTGGTCATGCCTAGGTACATGACGGCACTGATCGCACGCAGACAACCTCTAGCCTGCCTGTGAAAAGACACCAGAGATGGAACTAAACGATGAAGCCTCAACTGGCAGCCAATGCTACCCTAAATGCCCCGTGAACCGTCCAGTCCCAGGCCTATTGACCGCTTAGCACAACTGCTTGAACAAATCCAGGAAGCTAGTAGAACTCATATAGAAAACAGACCATTTCAAGACCATGTGCATATTAAATATTATGACAAACTGAACAATATCAAGATAGATGGGACCCCTTGGATACTCATATGGACTCTAAAGGTGGCTCCCAATAAAAGTTCACTATGCATACCACAATTCCACGTGATCAACATAATAATCACGTTGTAGCACTTAGCTCGATAGAGTTCCGAAGGCCCATTCAAGAGAACACAAGAGAGAAGTGTGAGAGAGTGTTGAGAGTGGTAGTGTAGTATGTATGAAATGATTCTCAATCATTAGCGTATAGATTGATGATGTGTGTATTCATATTTTCAAAATATGAATCACACATGGGCCAATTGTGTGCTTACCATAACACAAGTCAACCTTGCCCATACCATACCAATCAACCACTAAAATCAAGCTTGATATCAAACATTGACTTCCCCATATAACTAGTGGCCAAAGATTGATGGTCACTTCGAGCATAATTTTTTTTTTTTTACCACATTCATCCCAGAGATGAAACTTACCACTTTTTCTTAACCAAGCTCAAGGATGATGGTTCTTTCGGCTTCCACTTGTATGGACTGGAATTGATTAGTTCAACCATTGAATTAATCTAAGTCCAACATGAAAGCGAGTGTGGATCGGCCCAGGAGGGAGCACGACGGAAGCGCAAGAGTTTGCGAATATAAAATAGCAAAGTGTATAATAAACGGAATTAAACATACACCAAACATGCATAAACGGATCAAGGGGTGTGCTCTTGATTCTCTCGGGCGTTCAGTGTATCTCATGTTCAATAAAGTACACAACATGGAGGTAATAGAATTTAGAGAACAAGAAAAGTAAAGAGGAAACATTACCCTCGTAGTCTTCTTTGTTCGGCTACACGCATTGTTTCCCGTTTTGCACCAAGATCTCAAAGTAGAGACCCTCTAAATCGTCCACATACTTTACCGGAAAGTAACGAACTCTCGTGCTAGCAAGAAATCGTTTAGGGGAGAAGAGACATCGATACAACACTATTGATTAACGCTATCGACGTCACTTATGTTCTACCTTGAATAAATCAAGAAGAACAAAGGAAAACTTGGAGAGAGTAGGAAAGAGTGGACGAGATTGAGAGAGGGGGGATATGGAATAATGTGTAGAGATAAGTGTGTGTGTGTATTTTGAGTATTTATAGGAAACATGTTTTCCTATTCCTACTCAAACTCTCTTCTAAAGAGGCACACTTTGACTAGGATTTTGACCTAGTCAAATCCTAGTCAACTAGGGATTTGACCTAATCAAATCTCATCCTAGGATGAATCCTAGCCCTCCATCTCAAAACCTGCAGATCATATCTCGCCCATCTATCCTTGATGAGCTTTATGGAATGGGTCTATTTAATTCCAAATTAAATAGTTCAAAGGTCCAATGGACTCTATATTAAGTTCTATTTAATATTCCGTGCCCAATAATTAATTCACCCTTTTAATTTAATTAAAAGGGAAGCCCATGCTTATTAAATCCATAAGTCCAATTTATGAATTCAAGCCCGATTAATCAATTAATCCATGAATGCTTAAATCTCCAAGATGTATAATTTAATCCTATTAAATTAAACATTCTTCGGAATTAATTCCAAATTAATTCCTTTCACATCCGGTGAAGCGGGTGTGACTCTTTAGGTTCACCCTCAGCTAGACTTGGATCTACTTCCTATTATCTCATAACCGAAGTAGTCCGTCACCATGGGTGGCCGTTTAGCAACGGTCATGGCACTAGAGACTAGGCGAATATGTGGCGTGAACATTTAGGCTCCGAAACATACAGGTATGGTCCTATTTTCTCCTGTCTTCCGACCTTAGTCTAGGGCATGGAATTAGGATGTCGGTTCCCATCCTTGACTTAGGCATCTATGCTTCAAACTTGAGATAGGTTGACTCTATGATTGACGTAGGAAATCCTTTCCCACTAAATCAAGTGCTATGGCCAAAGACTTTGAGAGTTCAAACCATCTCAGAGCGCATAGGAGATCTCACAGTCATAATCTTTGAAAGGGGACAGATCCTATTTTGGAATCCACTATCCTCTCTACGTACTCCGACTGCACTGAACAAGGCTTATGACGGTCATGTCTTGTGACACGATCACCGCTTGCCAGATTCAAGAAATAGCCTTCGTATGTAAACGACTGTCGTGATTCCTCAAGTCCGAGGACTAATCCCATACTATCAAAACCGGGAATACAAGCCATACCAACCAAGCCTGTGTGGCTTCCATATGACGGTTGCCGCGAGTCACCTCAGTCAGTCGACACTAACCTTGTCAACTAACCACTAATATTGCATAGACGTCCAACGTACTGATGAAAACACGGTACCCATCTAGTGAATGCAATCCTTAGTGCAAGTCTCTATAGGACCCTCGATACCCAATTTCGAGGTCCTCGACTTGGAGTGTTTCAAACCTATCTACAGAAATTGATTTCATGACCGCCAACCTATGTGTAGTCCAACTTCTTGAATTCATATATCCGGTTTGTAGGCATTTGTTGTGACATCGAAACAACGTTCAATGCTAGCAGTAAGCCAACAAACTCATCGTTGCCAATAATGAATCCTTACTACATTCATCAATATAATATTACTTTTGTTCAAAGATTGACGACTGGTTCTCAGAACAACCAATCACATTGACTTTCTGGTCACCTATGCTAACACAACAAGGTCCATAGGCCCTTTTAATTAATCTAATTGACTAAAAGCCTATCAAGTGGCCCAAATACTTTATTTAATCTAATTAAATAAATCTAGCCAATTTCTATCAATTAATTAATCCAATTAATTAATTAAACTATTTCAAGTAAATTAATCCAATTAATATAACTTCTACAAAGCCCAAATTTAATCAATCTAGTTAATTGTATTTTTGGCCATCATCAAATGGATTATCCCATTAAATGATCTAATCATTTGTTCTCATCTCTTTTGGAATTAGTTTAAAATTAACTTTGTTGCTTCCAAGATGATCTGTGTGTGACTGTTTAGGTTCACCCTCAGCTAGATTTGATTTTTGGGTCCAACATAGTTGGTTAATTAAATCTAATTTAATTAATTATTTTTGATTAACCATTAATCTAGAAACACTCTTCACCATGGGTGGTTTTCTAGTAACAGCCCATGGCACTAAAGATTAGGTGAATGCTGGCATGAAGGTTTAGGCTTCCGAGTACCATAATGGTATGGTCATTCCGTTAGATTTCTCTTGGTCTAAATCTAATGCATGGAATTGGGCGTCGGTTTCCATCATGGACTTAGACAACTATGCTCAAAATGTTAACACATTTACTCTATCGATCGACATTGGAGACTCTCTCCTATTTGATCACTTGTTGTGGCTACAGACTTAGGGAGTTTAAACATGTTCCAGAGCACATAGGAGATTTGACTGTCAAATACTGACAAGCGACGGATCCTCTCTTGGAATCCACTGTCCTCACTGTGTGCTTCGACTATACTGGACAACCTTATTATGACCACATTATAAACATGGTCATCTCTTGCTAGATCCAAGATACAACCTTTATGCATATGTGACTGTCGTGATTCCTCAAGACTGAGGACTAGCTCCTATTCTATTTGAGCCGAGGAATTCCAATCATACCGACTAAGCCTTAAAGACTTCCATTTGATGGATCCTTGTGACCCAGTTCACTTGGCTTGACATCCCATGTTAACCACCCACTAAAGTTGCATAACGTCATAATTCTGTCACTGATGAAACACGAGACTCATCAAATGAATGTAACACTTAGTGAATGTCTTAATAGAATACTCAATGCCCGGTTTCGAGGTTTTTGACTTGGAATATTTCAAATCCAACCTCCAATAGTTGGTCTCATAGCTGCCATCTAGTGCACAACCCAATTACTTTGATTGTTAATTCTGCCTGTGGGCTTTGTTGTGATGTAAAGTGGTAAAACATTTTACATAAGAAGTTAACACAACAAAACAGTGCCATAGAAGATTAACTTTAATTCATCAACTTAATATTATATCAAGAAAAAAATTACTTAAATAGATTACAAAAGATCAATCTAATTGGATTTCTAATCACCTATTTTAACAAGAGGAAGGTGGTTCAACAGCCAGGAGAGGAAAATGATGTTTGCATAAACTGTCGTGGAAAGGGCATTGGAAGATAGGATGTTGAAAACTCCTCTCCAACCAAGGTATATTTGTCAATGAGGTTAACATGATTACTAACTTTGCTTCTCGGGTATTGGATACCGACTCTGGCGGTCACATTTGCAATGAATTGCAGGTGATGGAAAGAAATAGGAGGACGAGTAAAGACGAGGTGGTCCTGAGTGTAGGCGATGACAAGGTTGTTGTTGTTCAAGCTGTAGGACTAGTCAACTGTTAGTAATTATATTATGATAGAGTCAAAGGATTGTTATTATGTACTTAGCATGATAAAGTATATTGTATCCATCCCTTTATTAGATGAATATGACTACAAATATTTTATCAATAAAATTATTTTTATTTGATGAAGAATGGTTCTTCACATTTTTTAGATCATCTACATAACGGTCTTTACATTGTCCAACAACATAATTTGATTATGACTGCTCATAACAAATGTAAAATGGATAATCAAGAAAATGCACAGATCTGACATGCAAGGTTAGGTCACATATCTCAAGATAGGATTAAGAGGTTGGTGGGCTCAAAGAGTCTAGAAATAGACGATTTAGAAAACCTACCAGCCTGTGAGTCTTGTTTGCAAGGGAAGATGGCCAAGATGCCTTTTGTAAGACAAAGCACGCTTGTCAGTAGTCTATTAGATTTGATCCATTTTTAGAAGTTTGTGGGCCGCTAAATACACAGGCCAAAAGAGGGTTCTTCTATTTCATAACCTTTACCTATGATCATTCACGGTATGTTATGTTTACTTGATAAGGTACAAGTTTGAGGCCTTTGGAAGGTTCAAGAAATTCAAACTTGAAGTTGATAACCAAACTGGTCACAAAATTAAAGCCCTTGATCAGATTAAGGCGATGAGCATTTGAGTGGTGAATTCTAGAAATATCTAAAAGAGAATAGGATTCTTTCTCAATGTACCCCTTCTGGAACGCCACAATTGAACAGCATCTCTGAAAGGAGGAATCAAACCATGTTGGACATGGTTCGATCGATGGTGAGTTTCACTAAATTGCCTTGTCCTTTTGGGGGTATGCTCTTGAGACAACGGTCGAGTTGTTGAACATGGAATTTTCTAAGACCATGTCCTAGACGCCATATCAGATATGCCATGAAAAACCTGCGTCCTACAAGTACTTGAGAGTGTGGGGTATCCCTGTATACGTCAAGAGACTAGTGGGAGACAAACTAGAGTCGAGAGCTAGTTTGTCCAGGCTCATCAGCTATCCTAAGGAAACTGTGGGCTATTGTTTCTACAATCCCTACAAGCAAAAGATTTTTGCCTCGCGAAACACAATGTTCCTGGAAAAAGATTTTCCAGCAGATACCTGACGTGAAGAGTTGCTCCTTGAGGAATCAAGATAGTACCCACTGACAATATTCTAGTCCTCCGAAGATCAACTAGAGTACCCCAACAGTTTGAAAGCTATGGATTTCTGGGTTCGACTAGTTAATTGAATAATGATAAAAAATAATGTCAGACATCGATTTGGAAAAGTGGATTTAGGCCATGAAATTCGAAATGGATTCTATGAGTTCAACAAGGTTTAGATCCAACGAAGGGTGTAAAGCCCGTTGGGTGTGAATGGGTCTACAAATAAAAGCTTGGAGCTAGTAGGGAGGTGACAACCTTCAAGACAAGGCTTGTGGCGGAAAGTTACACTCAGCGACCCGGGGTCGACTTTGAGGAAACTTATTCCCCAGTGGGCATGGCCAAGTCCATTCGAATTATGCTTGCCACAACTGCATGGTATGGCTATGGAATACGGAAATTGGACGTGGAAACGACATTCCTTAACGGGTATGTTGAGGAACAGATTTATATGGATCAACTAGAGGGTTTCACATCTGCTAGAGAAGAGCAGTAGGTCTGCTATCTCAAAAGGTTCATCTATGGTCTCAAATAAGATTCCCTAAGCTGGAATATATTTTTTGAAGAAGTCATACAAGGTTATAATTTCATCAAGAATGAGTTTGACCCATGTGTATACAAGAAGGTGATCAATGGGAACTTAGTTGTGTTCCTCGTGCTTTATGTGGACGACATTTTGCTCATTTGGAATTATGTCAAGATGTTAGGTGACACTAAAGCATGGTTGTCCATACAATTCTCCGTGAAAGATTTAGGTGAGGCTTCCTACATCCTAGGTATCATGATCTTCCGGGATAGATCTAAGAGAATGTTAGGAATGACCCAAATCTCATATATTGAGAAAGTTTTGAAGAGATTCAAGATGGAAAACTCCAAATGAGGATTCCTTTCGATGAGGCATGGGGTTAAGCTATCGAAGACTCAGTCTCCTAATACTGATGAGGTGCTTAGAAAGATGTTTGACGTCCCCTATTCGTCAGCTGTAGGTAGCATACGTATGTTGTGCAGTACACTAGGCCCGATGTTGCCTTCGCTTTGAGCATAACGAGCAGATATCAGGCGTGTATCGGTGAGGCACACTGGACTGCGATCAAGACCATTCTTAAGTACCTGAGAAGGAAAAAAGATACGTTCTTGGTTTATGATGGTGGAGAGCTAAACTATGGAAGGCGACAACAACGCTAGCTTACAGCCTGATATGGATGATGCCAAGTCCCAACGGGGGTTTGTATTAAGGTTGAATGGTGTGCTAGCCTAATAACTACTGCCGAGCATTGCCTAGGTAGTAGTTATCTTATATGATAACAATGGGGCGAGAGCGCAAGAAAAGGAACTGAGATCTCATCATAGATCCAAGCACATTCTTAGGTGCTACCATCTGCTCCGAGAGATGGTGGATAGAGGTGACGTTCAGATGGACCGGGTCACGTCGGTAGAAAACACAAAAGATCCATTAACCAAGCCTATGTTGCATATTGCTCATGCTCAACATCTTGAGAAGATGGGTTTGAGATACATGGGAGATTGTTAGTATAGGTGACCAAAAAGCCAATTAGATTGACCTTTTTGTAATTTATTTAGCAATTCCAATGTAATGTAATATTGAACGTAATGAATAAAATAAATGTTCATCTATGTTAATATGTGTTTGTTGTGCTTACCATTTATGTTATATTGCTTTAACATCACAACAAAGCCCACAAACCAAATGGCAACCGATGTAGTTGGGTTGCGCATTGGATGACAACTATTAAACCAATTTTCAAGGGTTGGATCTAAAACGTTCCAAGTCGAGGACCTCGAGATTTAGGGCATCGAGAGTCTTATTGAGACTTGCACTAAGTTTTGCATCTATTGGATGAGTGTGGAGCTTCATCAGTGAAAGACATTGGACGTCTATAAAATTTTAGTAGGTGGTTGACAAGGTTGTCAAGCCGACTGAACTGACGTGGAGAGTTGTCATATAAAAGCTTTTGAGGCTTGGTCAGTATGATTGGAACTCCTCGGCTCTGATAGTACAGGGTTAGTCCTCGAACATGAAGAATCATGATAGTTACATATACATGTGATGGCTGCATCTTGGGCTTGACAAGAGATGATCGTATTTTGGATGTGGTTATTATAAGGTTTGTCCATTGTAGTCTGAATATATAATGAGGATGGTGGATTCTAATATAAAATCCGCCACCTGTCAGTAAATGACAATTAAGTCTCCTATGCGCTCTGAGATGCGTTTAAGCTCTTTGAGTTTGTGGCTACATCGATTGATCAAATAGGGAATGATTGCTTATGTCGATTATTAGAGTAAACGCGTCTCGAGTATTGAGCATAGTTGTCTAGTTTAGGATGGGAACCGGCTCCCAATTCTATATTCTACACTTAGATCGGGAGATAGTTGATGGAAGGACCGTACATGTATGGTACTCGAAAGCCTAAATATTCACTCCAACATTCACCTAGTCTCTATTGTCATGGACCGTTGATAAACGGCCACCCATTGTGACGGGCGTTTCTGATTAATGGCTAATAAAAAATAATTAATTAAATTAGATTTAATTTATTAATTGTGTTGGACACAAAGCCAAATCTAGCTGAGGATGAACCTAAAAAGTTACACACAAATCACTATGAAAGTGTTAGAAATACTTTGGAACTAATTCTAGAAGAAACGAATAGTTTAATTGGATTAAATTTAATCCATGGAGGATATAAATGATTGGATAATTTATTGGGAAAGTTCATTTGATGGATGACCTAAGGTTTAATTAATTGAATTAATTAAATGTGGGCTCAACACATCTAAATAAATTGGTTTAATTTAATTGAGCTTGGTTAATTAATAAATTAAATTTATTAACTAGTGTAGTTGGACTTATGTTTATTTAATTAGATTAAATAGACACATGAGCTTTTGTTGGGTCTTTTATTTAATTGGATTAAATGTAAACCTAATGGACCTTTATTGGGCTTGAATTAATTCAATTGTTGAATTAAAAACAATCCTGATCCACTAATTTCGAGGCCCTAACCTACCTAGCCCTAGAATCATCCTTGAGATGGAGAGAAGGTCGAGTCGGTCTGTTGGAGAGCCCCACTCATCCACAAACTCACTTATGCAGAAGTTGTGCATTAGTGATGTAGTTAGTTATCTTGGAGATAACTAGGTTTCTAAAAACCAAGTTTTCGTAACACACACAACTCTCTCCCTCTCTAGCTCTCTCTCTCTCCCCCCTCTCTCTCTATAGAGAAAACTGAGTTCTGTCTCCCTAAATCTCTGTATTGATTGTTCTTCTTGAACTAGGTTTAAGCAGAGAACCAAACCAAATTCGGTTACACTAACTAATAGTGTTGTTTCAAATTTTATTTCTTCTACAAATCTTGTTCTACCTAGAAGTAGGACTCCATTCCTTTCCTAGTTTGATGTGGACGACTCGGAGGAATCCTGCATTGTATTCTCGCGTGAACAAGATCCTGGAGAAAGGTACAACGCTAGTAGCCGATCTACGTACGAAACGGAAAGATAGAATCCGTGGTTTAATTCTTGTTACCTTTTTCGTTTTTCCATAGCCACTAATAAACGTATTATGCATGTTTTATTTTATGTTTGCATTTTAAACACCGAATGCGCGGGAGATTCAACGGACGCACCCCTTTGAATCGTATTTAAATTCAATTTATTTTCACTTCCACTATGTTTCGACGCCGAGCCGTACACATTTATAACCGACCACCTTCATATATGGTGAAACACAAAAGTACATTGCATCAACACTAAAGAGCGCAATACGACAGTAGATACAATCAGGAGGATGTCGTTTTTATCACCGAGGCCACCTGAAAAGAAAAAGAAACAAATAGTAATTGAATTTACACTTTTATACTTAGTAGAGATGTAGATATACATTTAGAAAAGAAATTTTAAAAAAAAAGTTGTATACAAAAGAATGAAAAAAGAAGAACCCCCCCCCCCAAAAAAAAAAAGGGTTATATTTCCTCCTTCTAGCCTCACATGCTTCTTCCATTATTAACGATTGCTTGATGGAGAACATGGAGTTCGTAAGAAGAAATGCCATTTTAGGAATCAAAATCATAATTTGTGTATGTCTATGAGCTAAAAATGAATTAAATGGCTTAAATGCAATTCACCCCTGTAATATGGAAAATGAAATAAAAAAATGCTATGAATATTTTTTTTGGCAAATTCATCATTGTGATTTAGAATATGATGCAAATTATCTTCTTGTGTTTTCTGTTGAGTTCAGTTGATGACACCCCTTTGGGTGTCCATCCAACTTGATGGGTGCTCGACACGTGGCAAAAGCTTGCTTAGTTTTCTTTTAAAAGATCTAATCCTAACGTTAAGAATTTGGTCTTGGATTCTTAACAAATTTTTAATCCAAACCACTAATTTTAAGTGCACAATTTAAATTTGTTTATGAATATATATATATCTTATATCTATATTTTGCATCCATCATTTTACCAAAAAAAAAGAAAGGAAAAACGGATTAAGAAAAAAACTGAGTTTTGTGGACTTGAATTCTTTTTATTTTTCCTTTTCTATATTCTTTTTTTCTTTTATCTTTTTAAATAAAAAGTTATATTAAAAATAACTTGTAAGGAGTTTGTAATATTTTATTGAAATTTTAATGGAATTAGTATATATTAACAAGATTTTTTTACACATATTAATAGAATTAATTTCAATAAATACATACAAATATACGTAAACTTTTAGTGTTCTTGTGAGAATGTAGTGAAATTTAACTGCTAATATTTCAATGAATTTTAATTTATATATTACTCATCATAAAAAATAATGTAATTTACGCTCCATAAAATAAAAAAAGTTCAAGGGAAGATTAAAAATCTTATTATTAGCAGCCAATTAGATTTAATTATCCAATGGTGAAATTATAGCAATAAAAATAGAAATAATTTATGTGTTAGGTAAAAATAAATATGTGTCTTACTTGTAAAAGTAAATATTAGAATCACATAAATATATCACCAAATTAAAAAGAAAAGCAAATGTTAAAGTAGCACACGTGTCGAGCACCCATCATGTTGGATGGGCACTATGATGAGTGTCATAGACCGAGCCTTTCTGTTGATAGGGGATAATTTGGTTTATTTTTCAAAATACAAGGGACAATTTACTTTATCTTTCAAAATACAAGTAATAATTTATTAATTTATTTTTTATAAGGAGGATTTTTGTTCATTTTGCTTATCACATGGGTACACTGTTTTTAACCCTGAATTAAATAGTTTTACTGAGGGATTAAAAGAACGTAGTTATCCCAAAAAATTACTATTGATAAATGGGATAAATGCAATTTAACCTCCTGTGATATAAAAAATGAGTAAAAAATCCCTCTTAAAAAATAATTAGTAAATTACCTCCTGTGTTTTTTCTTGATAGAGAATAATTTACTTTATTTCTCAAAATAAATAAAAATAATTTGCTAATTATTTTTTGAGGGGGGTTTTGCTCTTTTCGGGTAAATTTCATTTATCCCATTGATAAACGGTAATGTCTTTTGAAATATTTCCATAAATATAAATCCAACATATCCCTGAAGCCCTGTGTTTCTTTTCCTTTTATCTGTGGGGTTAATGCTTCCACAACCAACCGCTTAAACGTGTGAATATCTGTTATTCCTACTCTCGCCATTGCTTCTTCACTTTCTATCTCTTTGTTATGATGACGATGACAACAATGGCGGCCTCAAGTACCTTCTCGCCTATTTTCTCACTCCAGACTCAACCCCTTCGAGAACTCAACCGCCATAGTTATTTGACCATTTATTTCACTAAAAACAGAAAGCCCACCAATTGTAAATCCAGTGCTCGACAACCCCTTTATCCAGTAGTGGCGAGTTCATCTTTATCTGGGTCTTCTTTTTCTGTTGCCAATGAAACTGAGCCAATGGTTCCACCATATAATGTTTTGATCACTGGTTCTAGCAAAGGTGAGTTAATTTTACCATTTTGTCTCGTTGAGGTAGTGAAAGTATGATGCTTTATAGATAAATTGTTCTATGTTTTGCATTTGTGCCTTCTTATCTGATCAAAACATGCTATCTCTTATCTTAGTGACTAACGAATTGATTGTACATGGGCTTCTTACTGCTCCCAGCCTATGTTATTTTTTTTATGGGCATTTGATAGTTCAGCAGATATTTCTTTATCGTATTGAATCACAAGGTACAACTTGTGGAGTTTAATTTACTACAATAAACTACAGTATCTTGTTTTAGTTCCAGGAGCCTATAGTGGTTTTTTCGGTTGTCTGCATGAGGAGCGAGCCCAGTTAATCTTGATCAAGTATTTCACAGAATAATGTCTCGTAGTTGTGCGTGGTAGATCGATTACAATTTGGTACAAGCTTGTAAATTCTGTTTCAGTAAATCAGATGTGATAAAAGCTGAATGAGCTCTATTTCGCTTGATAGATGCTGCTCTAAAATTATTTTTTGCATGGGATTTTGTGCCAACATTGTCTTCTAGTGTTCCATTGTTCTTGAAGTATAAGCAGAAGTAAGAGGAAGAAATGATTGAATCCATTGGGTGCTTAGGTGCAATTCTGTATCAATTAATCTTTTTTGGGTGGGCAGAATTTTAAGTTGAGACTGGTGCTTTAGTGGGGTGAGCTTTATGTTGCTTGCTGCACTACAGGTTTTGTGCTTGGTCAGTCTCACCAAAGCTGCCAAGGCCTAAATTAGCTCAAGTGTTGTGATCAGGATAAGAATATATTGTATAGTGAACTTGATTAGCTCCAGTGTTGTGATCAGGATAAGGATATATGAACTGAACTGTTAGAGTAATTTTGGTGTACATATTAGTGAGGCATATGAGTCACGAGGATCCTATATTCTTATATGGCAGGTGCGATTTTGAGCAGGATACTAGTGCAGCTGTTGAGTATCTTTGGCAGCTGAACTCAAATTTTCGGGGTTATATGCATTTTGCCCCATGTGAAGTAGAAAAATAGCAGAAAATCCTCTTGAACAAAATCAACAGCCAAAACTATCCCAGTGTTGCTAAAAGAGGCTCACCACCACTTCGCATCCATGAACCTAACATTTGAGTACTAAGATAATTGTGCCCCATATTATTTGTTGGACAGTTTATTGTGGCTGTTTCCCGACTTAAAGACTGTCGAATATTGGAATGCAACTGAAAATTGTGTTTCGATTGGATGGTTTGATCTTTTAATGATCCATGCCTTATTGACTGCAACTTTTGTATTTACTATTGCCTTATTGAGGTGAGGGCACAGGAGTTGATTGAATCTGGGGCTGTTGTGGAAAAAGCACAGTGAGTCTGTGGTTGCTATTAAGTGAGGTTGGTGGTGGGTGGTTTTGGGTGGGCATAGGAGCTGGTGATGGTTGGACTTGAGGTTATGCTTAATGGCTGGGCGCGAGAGGGAGGGCATGGTTGGATTTGGGATTATGGTGGAAGAATGGACAAACAGTGGTCAGATTCAAGGCTATGGTTGAACAGCTTAAAAGGCAGTTGTTATGGCGTTATGGTTGGTTCTAAGTGAAGGGGAGGCATCCTGATGTTGGAGAAGCATGGTTGGCATGGTTACGGCAAGTTGTGGTGCAGGTGAGTATTGAACTATGCGGCGGTCGCTGTGACATTTGATGTAGTCTGTATCAGCCATGGCAGTTGCCACACACATAGGCTAGCTAATTTTTTACTTTCTAGTGTAAAAATGAAACTAAAATGGTGAAAACACGATAAGAGCTTGCAAAATAATGAGTTAGGGCACTGCGCGGTAGGGATGGGAGGTAATATCCTTACGTTCACAAAGTTCAGGGGGGCATTGCTATAGAAGGCAAAAGGCTGCATCAAAGCCACATTTTTTATTTATCAAAGAAAAACTTGTGGATTCTCCAGAAGGTTCTGAATTTAATTTCCAAATATTTTATATGATTCATCAAAGAAACTATATAGGGGTTCTATTAGTTTCAATATTCTACACATAAAAAACTGCTTCTGTAAAGTAGAAAAACTTATGGATGGTTGCAAAAGATTTTCTCTCTCCCTCTCTCTCTCTCCCACACACATACACACAGATTTGTTTTAGTTACTTTATGATAGGACATACTGTGTCTATTTCTTTTACTGTAGACCAAACGACAACCTTTTACTCTTATCGCATGGCTGGGTGAATTATCCTGGACTGTATGCATTCAAGAAAATGCTTGGTTTGACTCAAGTTTGCATATGATTCATATGATCCCTTAACTCTTTGCATAGTGTCAGAACAATTAAATTGTTCTACACCTTTTCATTTCAGGAATAGGGTATGCACTTGCGAAAGAGTTTCTGAAAGCTGGAGACAACGTCATTATTTGCTCAAGATCAGGTAAATGGTGTCTATATTCACTGTATTGTATGTTCCGGGAAGTTTTGATATATCTGCTTAAATGTTCATCATATTTCCTAATCTGACGGGAATAATGCTCAAAATTCAGGGCAATTGCAATTTACCTACCTGTGCTATGCGAAGTAGGCAAAAAACCCATTTGTTAAAAAACAAACCCCTCAAAATACCCCTTTTCAGTGAGTGGTGTGTTGCACATGCTTTGCCTGAGATTTTGCTTATTCCTTAGCTGTAAAATGGCTTTTATGCTCTTGATTACAAACAACTGGATCTTGTTTCATATATATATCACAACGGTTTAATAAACGAATCCAATGGTAAATATCTTTTCTGATTTAGATCAACGATTTATGTTTGATATACAAATCAATGACTCATATATATTTTGAGTTAGATCAATGGCTCAAATTTATACAAATTACAATAAGTTTATGAAAATTATAAAAATAAATTTATAAAATAAATAAATATATATACGAAATGCGACTGGAAATGTGAAAAATAGGAAGAGAAAGATAAGAAAGCCATGGGTGAATTTCTGCGTATTTTCTGTATTGAGTAAGAAGGGGTGAAGGCCTCCATATATACAAGCTAACAGGGAATCTACTAACAAGCAATCTAACAACCTCTAAACAGACCAAAAGTAACAGCTGTCAAAGAAGACAAAATAAAGAAATGCTACAGCTAAGAGAAGTGCTAAAAAGCTAATCACGACTTACATACATAAAGTACAACTCATCTATTTTCTACATTCCCCCCTCAAGTTGGGCATGGGTGAGCATTCCCAACTTGGATAGTAGAGAACGGAAGGATGATGGTGGCAGGGACTTAGTGAACATGTCTGCCACTTGATGTGTTCCAGAAATGTGTTGAGGAATAAGAAATCCCTGTTTGAACTGATCTCGGACAATGTGACAATCTATGTCGAGGTGTTTTGTTCGTTCATGGAAGATCGGGTTCTCGGTTATGTGGATGGCAGCTTTGTTGTCGCACCAAAAGAGGTATAGGAGTAGAAATGGAGACTTGAAACTGACGGAGTAAATAACTAACCCACAGTAATTCGCAAACAGTTGAAGCCATACTTCTGTATTCGGCTTCGGCAGAAGATTGAGAAACTGTAGTCTGTTTCTTAGACTTCCAAGAGATGAGAGAGCTACCCAAGAAGATGCAGACACCAGAAACAGAGCGTCTTGTATTTGGGCAATTTGCCCAGTCCGAGTCAGAATAAACTGACAGCTTAAGTGAATTATTAGCAGGATAAAACAGCCCCAAAGAAGGTGTACCCTTCAAATACTTCAACAAGTGCATTGCAGCCTCCCAATGTGGGATCCTGGGACACTGCATGTATTGGTTAAGCTGTTGTACAGCGAAAGAGATATCTGTACGCGAAAACCCGAGATACAAAAGTCGGCCAATCAATCGTCGATAATGTTCAAGAAAAGGAAACAAGTCACCAGTAGAGTTATCAAATCTGATTCCGGGCGGCAGGGGTGTAGCTACTGCCTTAGCGTTCTGCAAATGACAGTCATGCAGAATATCAAGCAAGTACTTTTTCTGGGAGATACAAGTACCGTGAGATGACCTTGTCAATTCAAGCCCAAGAAATTTTTTTGCAAAACCCAAATCTTTGACAGTAAAAAGATCATGTAAGAAAGCTTTGACCTTGTCCAAGCACTCCACCGAAGAGCCGGTAAGAAGGATGTCATCGACGTAAACCAACAATGCTGTAAATTCAGATGGTGTTTGTCTGATAAAGAGGCAGTGGTCATAGGGGGATTGCTGAAACCCAAAGCCTGACAGTTGTGAGGTTAGCTCGATGCTCCACTGCCTGGGGGCCTGTTTCAGGCCATAAAGGGATCGCTGCAGCCTGCAAACCTGCCCTGGTTGGCCTGTAGATAACCCTCCGGTGGGTGCATGTACACTTCTTCTTCCAACCATCCATGTAGGAAGGCATTATTAACATCTAGTTGCAAGATAGCCCATGAAAAGGACGCAACAAGTGCCAGAAATATACGAACCGTAACAGCCTTGGCCACGGGTGAATAGCTGTCAAAATAGTCGAGTCCTTCAATCTGGGTATACCCTTTAGGCGTGCCTTGTACCGATCCACCGTTCCATTCGGTTTCAGCTTGGTCTTGTAGACCCACCTACATCCAATAGCTCGTTTTCCCTCCGGCAGAGTGGTTAGACTCCAAGTATTATTGTGTTCAAGGGCTGTTAACTCCTGCTGCATGGCAGCCCGCCAATGCTCTTCTTTGCCTCCATAAAAGAATTGGGCTCTCGGACTGAAGCCACCTGCGCCATAAACAGACAGTGTGTATCGCTAAATATGCAAGATGTACAAGGGGCAGGATGGGAAGAGGCTTGGCTGCAAACATAGTCTTGTAACCACAAAGGTTTGTGAGTTTGTCTTCGTGGTCTTTGTGGTGGAGGAGAGCTGGGTGAAGAATGTAAAGATGAGGGAGGACTAGAGGCACGGTTATCAAGAGTTGAGTGTGATGGGTCATGGTCATTTATGGGGTGAGGTATTGGGATACTGTTGTTGTTGGCAGAGAGATAATGGAAGGGAAAAATGTATTCATGAAAAAGGACATCCCTAGAGACTAGTGTAGTGTGAGAGTCTAGATCATAAACTCTATAGCCTTTGTGAGAGGGACTATATCCCAAAAAGGCACATTTAACAACCGTTTGTGTAAATTTGTCCTTGTGTGGTTTGACATTGGTGGCATAGCATAAACACCCAAAGACTTTTATGTGATCTAGAGTAGGAGGTTTCCTGTATAGTCGTTCATATGGGATTCCCAGTTAAGGACATGAGAAGGCAGTTTGTTGATTAGGTACGTGGCTGTTAAGATGCATTCCCCCCAAAATTTCTTAGGCATAGAGGCTTTCAAACATTAAGGCACAAGCAACGGATAGAAGGTGTTTATGCTTTCTTTCGGCAACTTCATTTTGTTGTGGAGTATGAGGTGTGGATCTTTGATGAGTGATTCCTCATTTTAGGAAAAGGTTTATAGCACGTTTCATTAACAAATTCTGTTCCGTTATCGAACCTCAGGTTTCGAACCTTGGAATCGAATTGGGTATGCACAGAAGCAAAAAAAGCTTCCAATTTGGCTGGGACTTGTGTTTTATGTTGTAACAAAAAAGTCCAGGTTGCTCTACTGAAATCATCTACTATAGTCAAGAAATCATGACAATTTGTTAAAGAAGGAAGTCTATAGGGTCCCCATACATCCACGTGGATTAATTTAAAAACATAAGAGCTTTTGATAGTGTTAAGAGGGAAGGGTAGCCGCTGTTGCTTGGCCAGTGGACAAACATCACAATGCTCAAGAGTATCAGTATTACTCACCTTTGCTAAATGCCTCAATACATTCAAAGAGGGGTGTCCTAACCTCCTATGCCATAAAGTGGCCTTTTCTGTGTTGGAAAAAAAAACAGGAATTAGAATTTGAGAAGTGCTGAATAAAGGCTGGATCGAAGGAAGTTGTATCAAGGACATATGAGCTACCCAACAATCTCCCAACTCCAAGAATGATTTTAGTCTTCTGGTCCTGTATAAAGCAATGTGAAGGTAAGAATATGACTTGAACATGTGAAGAGGAGCACAATTTCTGTACAGATAATAAATTGCATGAAAAGTGGGAACACAGAGAACGTTTTTCAGAACAAGGTTACTGTGCAATACGGCATCATCAGTGTATTTAACAGGCTGTGAGGTCCCATCAGGAAGGTGTACATAATTCGGCTGAGGAGGTGGGGAAGTTTTGGTTAGCATATTTAGCTTCACAAAATGTGGTTTGTGGCACCTGTGTCAACAATCCAAAAATCCAAAACAGATGTGTCAGCATTACTAAAAGCACACTCCTTACTAGCAAAATCATCATTCTGGGCAAAGTTAGCATGTAGAGGATCCTGGGGCATCCTTCCTTTCATCAGGTTGATCCGCTCCTAAATCTGCATATTTATATTTGTAGATGCAGCCCCTGTGTCTTTCTTTTCCTCAATGGCCACAAAACTTTTGCTCTGCCCAGCCTCTCTTCTTTTCTGCTCTGTCAAATGTTTTGTACCATTCAGGAACTCCATGTATTTTGAAGCATGTGTCTATGGTGTGTCCTGGCTTCTGGCATTTTGTACAAAACTGAGACTTCTTGTCTGTGAATTCCCTCCTCTTCATACTGCTTTTGTTAACTGGATCCCTTCTTTGCTCCAGCTTTGCAGCACCTTGCCATTTGGCCTGTAAAGCTATCCCTTCAGTCATATCATTCCCTCCTTGGTTCACCAGCCTCTGTTTCTCAACTCTGACCACCATTGCATACGCCTTGTTCACAGTTGGCAAAGGCTCCATTACTAAGATTTGATTACGGATGTTATCAAAGCTGTCATTTAAGCCCATAAGAAACTGTATGAGATGACTTATGGTGGCAGATTCAACAGTTGCTTTGGCAAACCCATAGGTGCAGGCTCCACATGTGCACCCTTGAACAGGGGTGAGACTTGCCAGCTCTTCCCACAGCATTTTGAGTTTAGTGAAGTAGACCACCACAGACTGGGTGCCCTGAGAAATTGAGGCGATTTCTCTTTGAATCTGGTACACTAGTGGGCCATTTGATTCACTGAGTCGTTCCTCCAACTCAACCCAAAGTTCTCTAGCTGTTTTGGTGTACATGAAAGCTCCAACCATCTCCTTGGAGATCACATTCAAAATCGATGACTGTACCATGGAATCTGCCCTAACCCACTTGTCATATTGGTCGTCTCCCTTATCTGGCTTCACAGAACTCCCATCTATGAAACCTAATTTCATTTTTGCTCGCAATGCAAGCATCACAGCTCTGCGACATGCCGTATAATTAGTTCCATTTAGTGGAGAGGTAATGAGGGTCATACCCAGATTATCCGACCCATGTAGGTGTAGAAAGTCTGCGTCCTGATCCATCTTCGTCCTGCTCAGTCTTGTGTCAAGTCTGAGCACAGCCCTTTTCTTCGATTATTGGCGACAACAAAAAAGCCCTAAAAGAGAGCAAAATCAGTATCCGGAGACCTTCAACCGAAGGCTCTGATACCATGTACGAAATGTGACTGGAAATGTGAAAAATAGGAAGAGAAAGATAAGAAAGCCATGGGTGAATTTCTGCGTATTTTCTGTATTGAGTAAGAAGTGGTGAAGGCCTCCATATATACAAGCTAACAGGGAATCTACTAACAAGAAATCTAACAACCTCTAAACAGACCAAGAGTAACAGCTGTCAAAGAAGACAAAATATAGAAACGCTACAGCTAAGAGAAGTGCTAAAAAGCTAATCACGACTTATATACATAAAGTACAACTCATCTATTTTCTACAATATATAATATATACATACACATGTATAGGTATACAAATATATACATATACTATTAATAAATAAAATAATCCACAAAAGATATAGGTTGGTAGGGGAAAAATGGGTGGCTGCGTAGGTAGCGGTCGGGGGGAGAAGGGTGGATGAAGGGAGGCGGGAAGATGGGGAGGCGGCGCGGAGGAAGGAAGGCAGAGGCGGAGAGGCGGGTGGAGATCAAGCTGCGCGGAGGAACAGGTGGAGCGAAGGCGAAGGCGCGGGGGGGAGGGGGGGAGGCGGAGGTGGGCTGGGCAGCACATATGACACTTTTATTTTTCTTTTTTTATTTGTATTTTTTTATATTTTATAAATTTTATATATAAATTATATATGTGAGAATTAAATGTGAACCGCTTATTTGGAAAATTAAGAGATTGACCATAGATTTAAGTAAGATTTGATCTGGATTGTAGTTTAGTATAGATAAAATACGAAGCATCGACTTATATTAGATACGATCCAACGGTTGTAAAATACAAATAAAAATTAAAAGAAAAAGAAAAATTCACGTGTACAACACACCACTCGCGTCAGGGGGTATTTTTGCACATTTTCTAAGAATTGAGGGAGGTAAATTGAGGTTTTAGGGACATAGAGCACAGAATCTAAAGTCAATTAGGGAATTGGTTTGGTTCGATCTATTCCTTCAACAATAGTTTTATTCTCATCAACAACAATAATATGCAGTAAAGTATTGGAGTATGTGAGGGATGAGAAATTATATTTATTACCACACATGTGATAGGTAGCGCCAGCCAGAATCAACTATCCATGGTCCAAGAGAGTGACCTTAAATGACACAAGTACTAGGATTACTGTTGTGTTTGACAGTGGCTGAAGTAGTGGACTGGGCAGCTTGAAATTTTAGAAAGGCATTATAAGTACCTACAGTCATGACAGTAGTTGGGACAGTGGTGTGCACTCAACAGGATTAGAATCATTCTGTAAAGCATTAGCTGCGTGAGGAGTGTGTGGAGCTGCAGGGCAACCAGGCTTCTTCCAGTATATCTCTCCAGCGTGACCTGTTTCTGGCAATAAGATATTTGTGGCAATAAGACCATCGTGGGTGATTATTAATGGATCCTTTACCTTTACCAGTTTGAGGTGTTTGAGAGGAAGTGTTTGAGAAACAAAGGCTGATAGAACAGGAGCGATATTTGTGGAAACATGAGAGACATAACTAGTCATATCAAGTAACCATTTGAAAGTCTTCTTCATGGTTGGACTAGTGGAGCTAGTCAAGATTTCTTGTCGAGCCAGTTCATATTCAGACTTGAGCCCAGATAAAGCCATGACCATGAAAAATTTCTCTCATTGTGTAGTATGATCTCCAAAGGTGTTAAGAAAAGGCATAAGGGCTTGACACTTTTGCATAAGAGCACAAACTTGATCTAGATAAGACTCCATAGCTTTGAATTTTTTATACTGTTCACAATAGTGTGCAACCTTTGGATATCATTTGTATAATATTCTGATGCTCTTTCCACACTGCATAACAATTCTCAAAGGGACGAAACAATTGCAAAAAGATAGGATCAATAGATTGTTATAAAAGACTATAGAGTTCTGACTCTATCAGTTCTCATTTATCACGACTAGATTCAGGCACATCTTTTATTATCTCATAAGATGGTCCATTTGTTGCTTCCCTTGAACCACATTTTGACACAGGCTACCCATGAAAGATAATTGGCAGACCCTTTCTGTGGTGATGGACCCATACTGTTAAAAGACTGGAATAAAGATGAACTAGCAACTGATCTAGCATTACTAACTTCTGACGTAGTGCTAAGGAAATAAATGTAAGGAACAGAGAATAAACAGAGTTAACCCGATCAAATAAGAGGAATAGATGAGGAATTTTGTGGAGACGGATGCCAGAAACATGCTCAGATGGTGCCGAAGAAGAAATTTGGAATACCTGAATAACTCTGCGGACTTTTTGGATTTTTTTTCTTTTTCTCTCTATAGTGGCTCTGGTACCATGTGAATGTGAAAACCGAGAGAACTTTTTATGTGTGCTAGCTACAAGAACAAAGCCTATTTGTACATTTTTATGGAGGAACTCATAAGTAAAGAATCAAACAAATCCCTAATTGTCTTCTAAGCACATTTAACAAAATTATAATTTAGACCAAGTCAAATCTTAACATATACATACAATAAGGTTAATTTTTGTGGTTTACTCGTATTGAGAGGGAGTTTAGGTAATTTCTTCTATAAATTAACGTAGTCTTTTCTTCTAGTAAATTACACACACAAAATCTATGAATGTTTTTACTTATTCTTGTGAAAGTATCAATTACAAATTACGAACTATATTGTTATAGATAAATAATGCATATATCTCAAACTAATATAATACTTTATGATACAACATATAAATTACTTAAATTCAGAAATAAGATAAATTTCGAATGCTGATCTTGTTGAAACCTATATCTCTCTTCCATCATAATTTGTATGCATTTCATAAATGCACAAGAAGAAATTGAAATCTCAATCTGAATGAATATGGACCAGAAACCGGCAAATTTATGTTAACCCAGAAAGCAACCATAGGTACGAACAAAAAGAAGTAAGACATGCAATTGAGACTAGATAACCAGTAAACTAAATTGACAAGTCCATTGTTTCTCCCCTCAGAAAGAAGCTCTTAAGGTCTGTCAATTTTAAGGATGTTCATGTTTTCCACTTTATAATGAAAATCTAATCACATTAATGATCCAATTCAGAGGTACCACGATTAAGATAAGAGGTATATCCAACTTAAGATTTGTATTGGTATCGCTTCAAATGTTGACTTTTTTTACTTAAGCAATTAGGATGAAGGTAATATGTAATAAACTGAATAAAGGGAGAAACAAGAAAATACAATTGCACAATGGCAGTCTGTTTACTGTACAAGCAATGACCATTGAATGAAAACCCCAAGTTTTCAGGATGGTTGAAATCTCCTCCAAATTGTATGCTGGGAAACTGCAATAAATTTGAAAGTAATATGTAATAAACGAGAGCGAAAGAACATAAATGAAATGAACATATTTTGCTTAAATATCCTGAGAAACATGATACTCTGGCTTATATTCATGCTCATCTCGACATCTCTTATTGACTTTTACCTTTTTCTTTTCAGAAACTTGGGTCCTATGTCAAAACAATATTGATTTCTGAAATTGCCCATTGGAAATCTTGTCTTGCCTTCAGAAACTGTTTTCCTTTCCTTATTTCCATCCTGTGTCATTTACTAGACTTTAAATGTCCCAACTTTCTGTACCTTTACAGAGGAACGAGTGAAATCTGCAGTTGAAAGTTTACAAGTGGAAACAGGGAAGCAGCATGTGTGGGTACCTCCTCCACAACTTCATTAATCTTTGCATTTTTGGTGCTGTATCATTTATCCTGCTTTACAATATTTCTTAGGAGATCATGTACACATGTATTAAATGAATTTACAAGGTAATTACTACGAACATGAGGAACTTCTCTGTTTAATGATCTAGTTTGTGTTTTGCACACACAAGACTGACATAAGGTCTCATGGTACTATGTATGGCTTGGTGTGTAGATACACCAAACCGATGCTTATATCAGTAGTTCTTCCTTTTGCAGGGTACCAAGTGTGATGTTCGAGAGGGGGACGACGTCAAGAACTTAGTTGCCTTTGCACAGGAAAAACTTAAATACATTGACATATGGGTACTCACTATCTTTACATACCACCTCATCCAAATATAGCATCTCTAGTATCAGGTCATGGTGATAACTGTCCTATTTTGACTCTTTACTTCTAAATTTCTGCAACTGTTTTTGGTGCACTTCTTACAAAGACTGGTGTACACTATTGTCGTTTATCATTTAATGGATCTAATGTCGTGTTTCAAACACTTTCTCTTATCTATGTTGTTTTTGAATCCTATATAGCTTCTTTTTCATGGATAATTTTGGTTTGGATCTTATTTCCAGGTAACATAGTCGACGTTAGTTAACCAATTTTCAGAATGATCATTGGAAGTAATAATTTTGCTGAGTTTTTTGAAGTAATTGAAAGTTTTATGTGTGTTTGGTGGGCCTAGCATGTTCTAATTTATTTGGAATAAGCAGCTGATATAATCTTTCCAGTACAACCTTAGAACTAAAGACAGGAAAACTCAATTATGGCTTGTGGGTTGGTCTTTATGAGAGTGAGTTGTTTACCCCATCTTCAGAATGATGCAGATAAATAATGCTGGATCAAATGCATATAGTTACAAACCATTAATGGAGGCATCTGATGAAGATCTTATGTGAGTTACTCCTTTAGTTTTTCTTTGTTAGTTCTCTATACATATGGGTTTATTTATGCATGGAGTCGATTTCCTGTGCAGTGAAGTTATCTCTACAAATACCCTTGGTTTGATGATATGCTGTCGAGAGGTAAACAGTTTGTCTATGCACCCATAAGTATTGTTGTTAGATGGTTTTTAGCTAATGTGTGATTGTTCTAGGCAATAAAAATGATGCTAACACAGCCTCGAGGTGGTCATATCTTTAACATTGATGGAGCTGGTTCAGATGGAAGACCAACTCCGAGGTCTGATTTTATTCTTTGTATTTCTAAATGTATTCCCTTTCCATTATTCTTTAACATGTCTATCATTATCACATCCCTCACATGAGTTTGTCCAGAAGGGTTATTAAATGCCAATAGTTTGTTTAGTTTATGTTTCTAGTCTGTTCCTAAAAGGCCTTCCTAATTTTCTTTTCATGCTCTTCAGGTTTGCTGCATATGGGGCAACTAAACGCAGTGTCGTGCATCTTACGAAATCACTACAGGTATGTGATGGGTTTGTCATAAAAATGTTTGTCTGTATATTATTGTCTGTATATTATTTCGTAGATAATCTGAAAGCTGCATGTAGTTCAATGATTTCCCATCTGAATAATTTCTCTAGATAGGGAATATTAGTGTGCATATGCCATGGAATACACTATCTTTCTCCGTCAAGTTATATAGACCCATGTAAAATTTCTCAGGTGCATCAATGCTGTGCGCTCTGTAGGAAACTAGTTACATCTTTGGGGCTTGCTAAATTATGTTCTACAATGTAGTATTTATGCATGTGTTATTTTCATGTGTTTTCTTTTCTTTTCCTTTCTTTTTGGCATGTATATGTTATTACATGAACTCCTGACCTGGTTATGTACAGTGTGTTGAACTGTATTAACTCATGTGGGTTTCATCCATTCCATATAGTGCTAGGCTGCTAGCTACTTGCAAACTCAATAAATGCATGCAAACATCTGAGTGTAGTATAAAATTGGTTTATATCAAATTCCCTGATTATCGTATGCATTCGGATTTGCTCATATTTGGTAAATGATTATCACTATTTTGTTTATTGAGCACGAGCAACAGCATACATCCATTTTTTTGTCTGTACAGGCAGAATTGAAGATGCAAGATGTCAAAAATGTTACGGTGCATAATCTTTCGGTATGTGTGCTTCATTTAGTTATATATCTATTGGACTCAATTGACTTATCTTGATTTAAATTCTAGAATATTACCTGTCTATCTAGACTTCAAAATAGATTGCAAGAGCAACGCGCCACACTCGCTTAGCTGTTTGCAACTCATGCCTTGTACAGCTCCATAGTTATAGCTAGATTTCCAGTCATTGTAATGCCTTGTGCAGGTTTAGACATATCTTTATATGGCAATTCGGCTTTTTTTAATGGATAAAAATCAGCTTGTATTTTTTCATGGGAAAATTATAGTCCGGACCCAATTCAGCCAAACTTGAATCAATCATATGGAAAGTGTAATACACTTGCCGTGTGATTGGTGTACAACAGTTTAGGGAAAGTGACCAACCACATAGCAAGTGTATTACACTTGCTTTGTGATTGGTTAGGTTCGGCGAAACTTAGTCCGGGCTAGAATTTTCCTTTTTCATGTATAATGAAAATTCTCCACCGAAAGCAAACACACTTTTACTGCTAAAAGTTTCCTAAGTTTCTCAGGGTTCCAGAGCTACGATTATGAATGTGTTCTTTTGTCCCTTCCATTTTACTCAGGCTAGCCATAGTCAGTCCCTTATTCCTAGTTATTCTTGATTAAGTTCTCTTGGCATCATGTCTTCGGACAAATGTGATGCTTTCTTAATTGGCTCTAATGGCAAAAACTACTCAGCATGCGCTTTTTTTTTTTTTTGGGAAAATGTAAGTTTTCATATATGTAAAACAAGAGTACAAGTACAACAAGGCTGATAACACAGCCGTGTGGAGTGGAACACGACCGTGTTCCTCACTGTATTTAGGCGATTTTCCAGACCCTATAAGTTGCTATAAGCTGCAGGGAAGGGGTCGAGGCTTCCGAAGCAATATATCTTTAATCTGATCAAGGACAAGGCGTGAAAGCGTATCCGGGCTCCGAAAGAGTTGCTGAAAGCGCCTTTGATTCCGTTCCGCCCACAAATGGTAGAGATCGATATGTGTCATAAAGGAGATGCTTCCCCCGCCATCGCCGAGCCACACAAGCCACTCCACGGTGCCAATTAGAGTAGGGCCATAAAAACTTTACCTCCTTACAAGCCAAAGAACAAACGAATTACGCAGAATCTTCACCAATCCTCCTAACATAATTGACCACCCCACACGCGGGGCGCCTGGATGAAAGAACATCAATGCCGAGGATGTAGAGAAGGTGCCCCCATTAGAATACCATGTGACTGAATCCGGAGGCCCACCAACCGGTGGGATTGATTCCATAATTTCCATGACCTCAAAAGAGGTACCCGCCGGCCAAGACCAATCTCCATTGAGAGTTACATCTTGCACCAGTGTACTGTCATGTAACCCGGTAACAAGTAGATCCCTTAGGTATCGTAGGAGGAGAACCAGGTGGGTGCCACGGGTCCTGTCAAAGGAAAATGAGGCTGCCATCACCAACCTTGAACAAAATGCCACGAATGATCTCGTTGCGGAGTTTTAATAGTTGCTTCCAACCCCAAGACCCCGTGCGGTTGCTGACCAACCAGATGGATTTCCGTCTCAATCGATAGTGCTGAAACCATTACACCCACAGGGAGGTGTTCTGCACGTCAATAACATTGCAAAGATGACGGCTCATCAAGGGAGTCAAAGCAAGCATTGGTCGAATTCCCAGCCGCCATGTTCAACGGGCTAGCAAACAGAGGTCCATGCCACCTTAGCCACTCTCGTCTCCTTATTCCCTCACCGTAGGAAGTTCCGTAAGCGTTTATCAATCTCCCGCACCACGGCTTTGGGAAGTAAGAAAATCGAAGCCCCAATAGATGTACATTGCCGGGAGGACCGAACCGATAAGTTGGACACGGCCCGTAAATGATACTAACCGAGAGCCCCAAGCATGGATCTTGGCATCCAACTTCTCAATGAGTGGCCTACAATCACCAATCGTAAGCTTGGAAGTAATAAGCGGTACACCCAAGTATTGGATCGGTAGGGAGCCTAGGGGGAAACCTAAAGCTCCTGCAACTGCTGCACATTCACCACCGACTTCGAGAAGAAAATAGTACTCTTATGGATATTAGCCTGAAATTTGTTAAGCGTTCGGCCGGAGCCATAGTTGACCCCAAATCAGTCAGCCGTTGATGTTGCAGCTCAAAACGCGCCCACAGTTTTAGGCCCTCCACAAAGGTAAAGAGCTTGTCCTTCTTCTACATATCCCTGATGTCCAACATCTGTGCTGAAAAAGCTATCACATATTCTCGCACAGAGGCCATGTGTTCTAGTTTCCGTAATGCCCTCCTGGCATTGTATTCAACATTTTCGAGAAGAATTGCTCACGAATGGCTTCCGGCAGTAGGTCCCAAGTATCCAGACGTAGATGGTTGGCCTGAATCTCAGCATGGAGCGTCGCCACAGTTTGGCATCACCAGTCAAGTACATGGTCACAGTCAACACCTTCCTCCGCCACGTTTGCGGCAAAGAAGTACTGCTCCATGTCAAAAAGGAAGTTTTCGACCTCCTTGGCATCCCTAATATTGCCGTAGGCCTTCGGTTCAGGTATCTGAAGCCTAGCCCCATTATCGTGGGTAACAAGAATGTTGTTCACCGCACGTTGGAGTATCCCAATCTGAATGGACATCTCCTCCATTTGACGTCGCATTATCACCGACACCACCCTGGCCATAATCATCACGGGCTGCCCCTCTCGGACTCTCAGGATCTTGAGCCGACATTCTTGCGAAATTGTCTTGATTTCTCGTAACCCGTATTGGCTCCATCTGGTTCGAGGCTTTGATACCACCTTTTATGGGGCGCTTTCCGCAATGCGGGGAAAGGGCACCGTGTGGCTAGTAGTTCGCTGTAAACGACTACTTCCGCCAACGTACAACAACAGCAACAGAAGTCCCACCGAAGCCTTGCATAGGCCACCGACAAGAACAACAACAGATCTCCAATAATAGAAAGCAAGGTTCAAAGAAAGCAGTTAACTGAGCACACGATTTGCAATAAATTCGATTATATTGATTGCAGAATGTAATGAAGATTACAACAATGCTAGCCACGGGGATCGCCGTGAGGGGGATACTAACAATGCAAGATTACACCAAGCTTCGAATGATCATTCTCTCCTATAATAGGCTTAAAAAGAAATTTCGTAGTTACAGTACTAGACTCTAAGAATACCGAAAATGGCACCTCATGAGGCACACAACGTCCCATGAGCGAACATAAATATTACATCAAAACACTTGTGCCTAAAATTCCAAGACTTGCGGAAGCCCAACATCTGTCGGCAAAAGTTGTTGATCGGCCAGATGGAACAAAGGGCCGAAATAGGGTCAAGGGTGCCGAGAGTGAGGGCAGCCCTTGACATTCTCTCACGAGGTGCTTTCCGCAATGTGGGGAAAGGGCACCGTATGGCTAGTAGTTCGCAGTAAACGACTACTTCCGCCAAACGACAACAACAACAATAGAATTCCCACCGATGCCTCGCATAGGCCACCGACTAGAACATCAACAGATCTCCAAGAACAGGAAGCAAGGTGCAACAAAAGAAGTAAATTGAGCACATGATTTGCAATAAATGCGATTGTATTGATTGCAAAATGCGATGAAGCTTACAATAATGCTAGCCACGGGGATCGCCGTGAGGGGGATACTAGCAATGCAAGATTACACCAAGCTTCGAGTGATCATTCCCCTATAATAGGCTTAAAAAGAAATTTCCTAATTATAATATTAGACTCTAAGACAGCTGAAAATTGCACCTCATGAGGAACACAGTGCCCCATGAGCGAACATAAATATTTACATCAAATGGCTTCTGCATAAAATTCTAAGACATGCGAAAGCCCAACGTATGTCGGCAAAAGTTGTTGGTCGGCCGGGTGGAACAAGTTGTGGCCAAAATTAGGTCAAGGGTGCTGAGAGTGTGGCCAAATCGTGTGCTTAATTTACTGCTTTCATTGCACCTTGCTCCCTATTGTTGGAGATCTGTTGTTGTTTTTGTCGACGGTCTATGCGAGGCGTCGGTGGAAATTTGGTTGTTGTTGCTGTTGATTGGCGGAAGTAGTCGCCTACTGTGGACTACCAGCCACACGGTGCCCTTTCCCTGCATTGCGGAAAGCGCCCCGCCTTGAAATTTTGTCAAGAGAAGGATCTATGGGGCCATGGTGATGTCATCAATCCTAAGAGCTTAATTATGTTGTGTGTGAGAACAGAGAAAACTGAAGTTGTACATATCCCATTCAAGCACCACAATCTCAAATATATAGAGATGAGGATGGAAAATTGAGTACCTTGGTAAAAATATGCAATATACCCCCCAAACATAAATGCCCTAAAAAATAGGAAAATATATCAATAAATTATATCAATCTTCTAATTATATAAGCTAAATGATATCAATCTTAACACTCCTAGTCAAGTTTTGTCTTGTAATAAACTTTTATGAGCTTTGGATTCTGTAAATTGTATAAATTCATGTCTAGAATTACTAAATTTCTATGTGTTTAAAGTTTAGCAAATGTTCAAACTTCAACTCTAAGAATCACACCCGACAACACCTGGAGAAATCATAAATACACAATGGGAAATACTTGCTCCCACTTAGAAACATACATTCACAGGCCAACAAACATCTGCAATTTTATAGAGCTCTCCAATGCTGCTATTTTCGTACATTGTTTCCATATTGACATACATTAAACACACCTCAAATTTCATGAATGGCAAGCAAGTCAAGTACTAATTCTATATGTGCATGCTCATGAAGGTTGAACGGTTGAAGTGACCTAAGCTTTTGTGCTTGAGAACAGATTCATCAAGTGTTCTAATCTAGGCCTGCAACCTCCAGGCATTCCAATTTAGATGGAAGCTCTTATTTCTCATTTTCGCAGTCATCACTTCGTTCCAGGAAGGATCTGATATAGTGCATGACCATTCATAAAAGTGCAAAGCATTTGCCTTATGTTCTGTTAAACTTTCTTCTATTCAAGGAACATAAAGTACATCTGTGATTAGCTTAGTACCTAAAAGTGTGGACTGAAACAATACCTTTTTCTTTCACTCCCGTCCGTGTCTAGTTTTCACCCCTGTGTTATAGGATCTGTCTGGCTCATGGAAACTACCAGCATGTCTTGTCCTGTGACTTGTAGAACCACTGTCAACAACGAAGCATTTCCGCTACCTGCTGTAACATAACATATTGCATTAATTTACTCTCACCATTTTGTTCTTGATTCTCGCAACTTGAGCCTCAGCTTGTTGTCCCTGCTGGTTTCCTTGTTTTTCCACATTTTTCAATGTGGCCAAGTTGATTACAGATTCCACACTCTACTGTAGGTCTATACCAAACAAAATCTTCTGTTTGGCTTCTCTTTTTGCAATGCGGACAAGGTGGATAATTTACTTTCTTGCCTCCAGTTCTGTAGTTGTCAACTTCTTTCTTTTGCTTATCTCTGTCTCGTTATCACCAGATTGGTTCTTTCTCACCACCACTGCTGCTGCTTTTAAGTTCTCATGTTTTTAGCCGGCATTGCTCCTTATGTTAACTCCTGCTTGAGTGCCCTTCTTTGCTAAATTGCTTGAAAAGCATTCACCGCAATTGAGTGTTAATGTTGATAGGTCATTTTAAGTCTTCAAGGGAAGTTTTGGTTCAAACTCAAGGTCATAGTGGACGGGGTTTGCCCAGGACCGGCACGGACCAGCCCGAAAAAGCCCGGTCTAGGATCGACCCTCTATTGTTCATGGCCGGCCCTGGGGTGGTCCTGGGCCTTTAAATAGGCCCAATGGGTCCATTTTTAAACCCAGGCCTAGCCCATGGATCGGCCTAGACTGGGCCCGTACCAAGCCCGGATGTCTCTGTTTTATTTTCTTTATGAAATTGAGATTTTTTTTAAACAATTACTTCAATTGTTGTTGTCTTATGAATACATAAATAATTAATTAAATTAAACAAAAAATTATAACTAGAAAAAAATAGTTAAGACTATGTAATCAACTTAAATAATATTTTCCCGTACAAACTTACAATAATAAAGTTAAATGATAACAAATCGAAAAAGGACTTAATATAAACTTTAAAAAAAATAAACAAAGAGTAGTAATAAATTAATTTACTTTAAATTTAGAAGTAGAACAATAAAAATAAAAAATTTAGAGTTTCAAATTTATTGTTATTTATTTTTAATTTCTGTTATAAGGATTGTATTATTTCTTGATTTTTCCAATTTTATATTGTCGTCGAATTCTATATAAATTTAATATTTCAAAAGTCTTGTTGTATGTGCAATGCGTGTAAATTTTGTTAGTCATTACAATAAATACGTGTAATGGAATCCAAAAACAAGATTTGTATTCCCCATTAATTTATGGTGAATAACATTGTTCAAGTAAAAGTGTCCTGTGTGTTTTAACACTTCTAGTGGAGGTCATCGCTAGTATTCAATGATATGGATTAATTCCTCCTTTTGTATGTGTGTGTGCATCCGTGTGCCCGCTGGGACGATATGGATTAACTCCTTCCTTTGTGTATGTGTGTTCATCTATGTGTCTGCTAAACCATCGTATCTCCATGTGGTTCTTTTCTTCTCATACGTTATCTGTCTCGTTCTGATGCAGCCAGGAATGGTCACAACGGATCTTCTCATGTCAGGAGCTAACACAAAGCAGGTAGAGTTTGCTTATAGTCTTTTACGAAGTTCTACTTTCTTGCAATACTTATCAAATAATTCTGCATTTTGCAGGCGAAGTTTTTCATCAACGTTTTGGCTGAACCAGCGGAAGTTGTGAGTTACTTCTTCTTATCGCTCGCCTTATGACCTTCAACTATGCCAGACTGTTTTTATCAGCACCGGTTAAATGCATTTACTTAAATCGGTAGGCTAGAAATCAGATACCTTGAAAGAAAATACTTGAATATGATTCTAAGCTCTCCTGCAAGTTACTTCTCTCGGTTAGAGGTGATCATCTTTTTTATGCTAATATTATACGTCTGCTGATCTCCAGCCCAATTACATAATACTCTCCGTTTAAATTGCATACCAGGTTGCTAAGTACCTTGTTCCCAACATCAGAGCTATTCCCACAAACGGATCTGGAAAACCAACTTACATACGTTTCCTCACCGGATTGAAAGCCTACTCCCAGATATTCTCAGTTAAGCAATGCGCATACCATAACTCAGCTGATTTTACTCGATTTTGGTTTTGATATCTAACCGTTTATTTGATTTCAACTTCCTTGTTAGCGCAGAGACTTGCTTTTGGTGCTCGGAGAAATCGATATGTTCTTGAAGATTAGTACTCATACCGAGATTAGTGGTATTTCCATCATCCATTTCATGTAATGTCTTCGTTAAAGGCCTCATTTTTCTCAGTGTACGATCGTTTGCGCTCCATCCAGAGCAGATGTCTTCTATTGGCACTAATTTTTGCTCTTTTTTACTTACTTTCCTAGTGAAGTTGTATATTTTCCTTGACACTGTACTTGGCTCTAATATTCTTTCCCAGTTCTGCTAGCATGTTGGAGTGACAAGGAATGTTATGACCGGAATAGAATGAAGTTCAATATTCTACCAAAGAGTTGGAGGGGAAGAAGCCATGATGTGTTTTGTTTGTCGGGCAAATGGGTAAAATTACATTTTTTTAGTCCCATTGGATAGGGGGTTCAACATATTTAGTTCTCTATTTTACGAGATTTTCAAAATGGTCCTAAAATTAGGAAACTTATCATATCTTAAAGTCGCAAAATAAAAGTATTCATTCTATAAGTCTCTCTCAAGTTTCAATAAGTATTGTACAATATAAATTATGGGTTTAATGCAATTTACGCCCCTGTGATATTGTAAATAAGCAAATTATCCCTTATGAAAAGAAAATAGCAATTTACCCCTCTGTGTTTTCTAAAATGAAACAATTTACCTCCCTGCCTAGGGAGGTAAGTTGCTTCATTTTGAAAAACATAAGGGGGTAAATTGCTTCGTTTTAAAAAAATATAAGGGGGTAAATTGTTATTTATTTCTTCATAGGGAAGTAATTTGCATATTTGCAATATCACAGGGGGTTGTTTGCATTTTTCCCTATAAACTATATATAAGTATCAACTATTGGCTACTTTATGAGATTCTGACTTATTACAACTTATATTACTAACTAAGTTAGATGAAAATAATTAATATTTCTAGATGTATTGTTTATATCATTGTTCTTAATAATTTAACTATTCGTAACAATTCAAAATATTATTACTAGAAAAGTAGTTAATTTGTGACAATAAAATCTATTCATGATATGTTGTAGTTAGAGCAACATTGTTTTTCTTTTGTTACAAAAGAATATTTTTTTTTTTGTGAGAAAAATCAGTTTCTTGATACAAGTTAATACTCTTTAAAAAATTCAACTTTATTTTAACAATTATTACATTTCGTTATAAGAGACCAATTTTTCGTTATTTAAACACATTATAACAATACTATGATATAATATATTTTAGGGGTAATAGTAGACATTTACCACGTTTGAGGTGTTTCGCACTTTGGCTCCAAATCTTTCTTTTTTGTTGCACTTTGTTTTTAACTTTTTACTTTCAGGCGCATCAAAATGGAATATCCCAACTGTGCGTGGACACACACCTTAGAGCAATTTAGTTGCTGGGTAAAATTATAAATTCTGACCTTTTTTCCTGCTTGAGATGCAAGTGAGGTGCACGGCCTCAGGTAAAAAATCTAATTTTACCCCCAATCTTTTCTTCACCTCCTCCATTCACATTTGCTCGGTATCACATCCTGCTATTACGGGTTGGAGATTAAGAGAATGAGAAGATGAAATACCCATGAGAAAAGTGTCACTTGACTATGACAAGTGCTCTTCGCAATTTTTTATTTACTAGTCAAAAGTACGTGCGTTGCACGTGATTCGTATTAGCCCAATAAATTGTTACATTGTAACAATAAAATAAATTTATAATAAAAATATACTAACTAAATTTAATAGGCACTTTATAAATATATAAAAATTATTATTCTTACAAAGTAAAAGAATAGAGTTAAAAACTAAATAATTTTTTCTCCACTTTAATTATTATTTAATATTATAATTATATTTGTTCTACTTGCAATATATGCATCTTCTTAGTATAACTAAATTACATTCGTATAAGTACCTTGGGATCAAGATAATCACATACATACATAACAAACACACAAAAAAATTAAAACACACTATATTTATGTGTGTGTAGGATATAAATGACTAAGACTGATGAATAAAAAATATATAGTGATTGATTTTTTTAATAGAGAAGTAATGCATATAAAAATTGAAGTGTGTGCATCATTTACGATATATAAATATATTAAAGTAGAATAAACATATGTATATATTTATTTTTGACTTGGTGATTTTTAGTTGTAGTTTAATGTTTGTTATCAAATATTTGTTTAGTAAGGCTCTAATATTCTCAATAAAGTACTTGAGCTCATTTTATTGTAGTTTTTCTTGTTTGCCAAATCAAATTAAAAAAAAATTTATACATGCATATATATATATATATATTTATTATTTACTTAAACAAATATACAATTAATAAAACCGAAAGAGCTGATCATGAGCTATTAAGAAAAAATACAATTAATATATATTTATATATATGGTAATTATATAAATGTGAAAATTATATGAATGTATAAATTTATTTTTAATTTGCTTTAACAAATAATTGAAACTAAAATAAAATGAGCTCCAAATATTGTAGAATTATAAAAATAAAAAGAGCTCGATGAACAAGTAAAAATAAAATTAGATAAAATTTAAAAAAATAGTGGTTTTGGTATTTTAAAAATCCCTTTAATTTTTTTTTCATAAACCATTTTTTAGAAAGGGTAAAATGAACTTTTTGAACTTCAAAATTAAAGGTGTTAGAAGGACAGGGGGCTTTTTTTAAGGTTTTAATACTCTAGTGGGGTAATTAATGTAGGGTGGATACTTCAGGGGTGATAACTGTATTTAATCCTTAAAATAATGTATAAAAAGAAAATACAATTAATAGTGTATTATGGAATAAGCATAAAAATTCTTGTTTCTAATTGAACTTTATTTTCATTGGACTTGTGGTTATTCTAAACTTATTTCACTTATGAAATAATAGTTTAATCTTTTTGGGTTGTGCAAATTTTGAAAAGAAAATATATAGTAATTAGTCATTTCTTTTTTTTATATTTTTACTCCTTATGTTAACTATATTTAAAGTTATTTATAACATAATTTTCTACCAATAGCTTCATTATAAAAATATTATTTTATTTATCATGTTGTCAAAAGAGATTCTAGAATAAAGTTCTAAATTATTAAACCGTTTATGAAACGATTTAAAGTAGAATAATAAGTATTAATCTTTTTTAATTAGATGATATAAAAATAATTACTTCAATTTTAAATTTTTAATGATCAAAACTTCAATTTATTAAATATTTAAGAGTCCAATTATTGGTCTAATTATAGTTTTAGTTAGACATCCATAATATTATTTTTTCCATATAAAATTGTACTATTATTTAATAATTCAGAAAAATATTATCTATGTCTTTTTCTCTGATATTTTCATAAAGAAACATGATAAAATCAAATTACAAATACACCAGAAGAAAAAATATATTAGAAAAAAAGCAAAAACAAATTATTAATTATTTTAAGTCTCTCTCTTCTTTTTTTTAATTATTTATCCTTTTTATATTTTCTAGAGGACCATGTGTGATTTGATTAGTGTAATCAAGAAAAAATATGAAAAGAAAATGTAATAAAAAAGTTTCTTTTCTTACTTTTATGTCTTTTCCTAAATCTGAATACTTAAAAACTAAAATATAAATTTAAAATTATTTACTCTATTCGACTCGTTAATATGTATATATACTGTTACAAATTTAAGTTTATATTACACTAATTATAGTATTATGCAAGTAAATAAATATATCATGAATAATTAATTGGATAAATAGAATTGAAAAGGTGTATATTCAAATAATATTATAATTTAATATATATTTATTTAGTTATTTAATCAGTATTTCTTTTTTATTTAGTAGCAAGTTTAAAGAGTTAAAATTTTAAATTTTTTCTTTATTTTTTGTCCTATAAATTCGTCTTAATTTTTACTTTCGAATTATAGTAGATAGACAATGTTTAATTAGTATCAAAAATTAGAAAAATATCATATCATCTCCCCAATTATAAAAAATATTAATTTAAACAAGCACAATTATCTCATAGGAAGTACTTTATATGACTACCACCTATGACTAAATGCTCTTAAAGTCTAGTTCCACACGAATTGATTTTATTTGAAAATCTAATATAATCAAAATGTTACGATAGAATGAAACTGCATTGCTAATTTTAGAACATGGAAAGTACCCTTAGTATTATATTTAAACTATATTATCATTAAATGAAAGCCCAAGTATCCTTCCTTTTCTATTATTTAGTACTTATAGTTATTATATTATTAGGTATTAGAAAAATCCATTTCAAGAAACTTTTTAAATGTTTCATCAGTCTCGTGGTATAAATATCAATATGATCTTATATATAAAATAATATCTTATATGTACAAATTTGTATTTATACTTAAAAAGGAAAATGGTCTGTGATCAAATGATTATTAAAATTAGGACTTTTAATTTAAATTTTTAGTAAATATAATGCTAGTTGATAACCATTAAAATCAAATGATTAATTGCATTTTAAAAAGAACACTTAATTAATAGCTCCTTTGAATCTTCTCTTATGTTTCATTGGACTTATGATCTTCAATTTTACAAAAGAAGGTAGGTATTTTTACATTTTAGATCTTTCCCTCTTACAAACTTTTAGATTTTAAAATTAATTATCTCCATGATACTTATCTTCCATCTCTATATTTGTGATGAAATTCACCATTATTTATGTGAAAACATCGACAATTAATCTTTTTGTTCTTTTGCGTTCTATTGAAATTTTAGATCTTATAATTATTTCTCTTTATAATATTGATTTTTAATCCTTCTATTTGTATTACCTATAAAATATTACTTTAACTTTTACATGCCTATATTTGTAATAAAAAGTTATCATTTAAACTAATCCATATTCTAAATTTACTTCACGAATGAAATAAGATTTTAATTTTTTTTTATAGTTGTGCAAAGCTAGGAATAAATAAAATTAGCTTGCAATTTTGATTTTGATTTTTTAACTCTTATACTAATTATCAATAAAGTTGTTTATAATTTAATTTTCTTGTAATAATCTCTTTATCTTTTATTTTATTCCTCATGTTGGTGAAAAATAATTTAAATTGACAAATAGTATCTTATGGAATGAATTGAATGGAATAAGCATAAAATTCATGGACTAATTTTATAAGTTAGGGTTGAATCATAAATATAAATCTACATAAATTAAATTACTTATTATTGAAAATGATGTAGTACAAATCTTATAGACCAAGTAATATGTGCATTAAATAACAAAAAAAATCATAGACTCATTTAATTCATAAAATAAGTTTTGGATAATATTAATTATTATGGTTTTAGAATTAATATTATAAAGACAAATAATTAAAACCACTTATGAAATAATTATCATATTCTAAGTTTATTTTTTCATAAGTAATTGATTTTAAGATAAACTTATATAATGTGCTTGTTTCTCATAGAATTTTATTTTCGTTGAACTTGCGGTATTATACTATTAATTAGGTGCCCCAGAATATTTTTTATGGACATATGAACTTATAATTCTATGCAATTTTGATATTTTTAATCAACACAAAAAATTAAAGAAAAATATTAAACATCTCAAGTTGCTCATATGTTTATAATATCTTATTATAAAATTTAACTTACATTAAATTAATGGCAAATTGTCCCATTGCATTCCTTGCTTTCAAAGAGATTCTTCTTCAAATTTCTAAAATGTATCTTCTTCTAACTATATAACTTATATATTTTTTCTAGTTAGAATTAAGATTTTTAACTAATTTTATTTAATTAGTTATAAATAAAACTTTCTATTATGAATGAAACTCTTTATTATAATTTATATTTATTATAATTCTATCTCAATTCAACTATCTAAGTAATTAACACCTATTACATAATTACTTATTTATACACATAAATTTATATCTAATATTCTATAAAAATGATATACTTGACATAAAAAAAAAAAGTAACATAAAACATGGCAACTCGTTTACACTTTTGTAATATACATAGATATAGACAATATTTATCTATGGTTGTATGCCCATTTTTTCTTCTATTTCATTTTTAGTTTCAGAAAAAAGATATGTGTGGTGATGGTTTAAGAGTAACATTTACACCTTTGATATGTTTTGACAAGGAGCAATTTTTATCGTATATTGTCGAAAAGATCAAATATGTACACTCTCATTTTGTTCAATTATAGTAGAGATGATTAAAGAATCATATAACGTACCTATTAATGACATCTCAAATGCTCAAATTACATTTTAGTCTATCTTACAACAAAAAGTATTCACTCTACATGATAAGTAATTTAATTGATTCTCATTTTTCTTTTAACCTATTTTACTCTTGAAATTGTTTGTTTTACATGACAATTCATTTAATTGATTTCATTTGTCATCCAACCTCTATATTTTAATATGTTTGGTGATCTAACTAATTCTCATTTATATCTATGCTAGAAAAATTCTCAACATTAAATCCTTTCAATTTTCATGATTTTTTCTAGTCATTTCATGTTATATCATAGGGCTATTTTTTATCTAGTAAGTGTATTATATTATGAATATAATATACACAAAAATGATATGGATAAGTATAATGTGAAAAGTAATTAATAGGAATAACTATAGATAATGTGAAAGTAATAAATAAGATTAAATATGTATAATGTGAAAGTAATTAATAGGAATCAATAAGTATATTATTTTACATTTTTATCCTTAAAAAAATAATATTACAAGGTTAATTTAGTCCAATCAAAAAAAGAAATAAATCAAAATCCCTATTCATACTTTTATATAGATATAGATATAGAGATATAGATTTTTGTACATAAGCATGTAATGTGGTGTATGTGTTTAATGTTGTTTAGTTTTTGTCAACATGAAGTAGATGAATAATGTGAGTGTGATATTTTCTTTTTGTTGTTTTTGTATGTATATGGTCCAGATTCCCTTTTTGTACTGTTGTTGGTCCGTAAAGGAGTAAAGGGAACAACTGTTTATTGTTGTTGAGACCACTTTCTAGGTTGAGTTTACATGCTTCTATAAGTAGGTAGATACAGTGTAGCATATATTTTCATGGCTTGGATGATTTACTCATATTGCAGGGCCTAACAATGAGTATTTTTACTACTAGAATGCATCATTCTGATCAATTGTGTGAATTGGGTCATAAAGTGTATGTAGGAGGCAAAACAACTCATTCGTAGGGTGTATATAGGAGGCAAAACAAATCATTCTGATTATTGTTGTGTTGATGAGATGTCATTGGTTGAACTAATTGAAATGGCCAAGCTACTGCAACTAGATATAAAATAAGTTACTTTCTATTACAGTAGGAATGACATAAATGACTGCAACTCAATCAATATGATGTCAATTGATAATCATACTTTAGAGCTTGTAAACTTTGTTAATGAGGACATGATTGTTAGGATATTCTGTGATCATGGACATGAAGCCACAAACAGGTCTTAGTGAAGGTGAATCCAGTATGAGGTTACCTTACATTGATGAAGGTTTAGATTATTTTGGTGATGATTTCGAGGGTGCTATGAATGTGGAAAGCGAAAAGGGTGTAAAGAATGAGGGGCAAGGGGCGGGAGACGAAAAAAATGTGGGGGCGTTATAGAGTGATAAAAACAGTGAGGAGAGGTGATGATGAATACAGTATAAAAAATGATTCTTGCTACTCTGATGGCTTTGGGAAAGAAGTGAACTGGGGTGGTTTAGGAGGGACGGGAAAAATTCATAGGTGGAATCAATTGCTTGTAAAGGTCCTTTCAAGTGCTGCAGCAGGTACAATGTCCAACATCACTACAAAACTAGCTAACATTACAAAACTAGCAGTACACATTGAATCCAAACGAGGGATTTAACATTACATTGGTACATATTCAAAAGATACCACGATTTCAAAAATCAAAAATAGTCAACAAAAAATACACATCCAACTAAAAATATCCAACTCCACCATTTCATATCATCAAGTAAACTAAAATCTAAAATCAATCGGGATTAAATATGAATTTTCATTCATCTTTTTTGCTCAAATCAGCAAATTCAGTGATTGTTGACAAACTGATGTAGACCTATCCATGGGCGAGCCCCAGACACGAATTCATTATAATAGCTAATACCCAGTCCCGAATCCATTATTTTTGTATTAGATCCAAATCCAGGCTCATACCCATTGAAATAAGTATTTTGGGTATGAGTAGAGTCTAGATCCTAAATTATCCGTGGGTATGGATATTGAATAGGTAAAATCTAATATTCTAAAAATTCATAATGATCTGTTAACTTAAAATCATTGAATTTGTAATTTTTTGATAAATTAATTGACTAGATTTACTTGTCACCTAAAATTCTAAAATTTTATACATAGTTTATTAATTTTTTTACATATGAAATATTGAAAAAAATCTCCAGATTTGTCATCTTTATTTTCGTAGTGACAACCCCGAATTAATTTTCAAATAAAATTTATTTTCAACATAAAGTGATTTTAATATTTTCTTTTCCTACGAGTTCTTTAATTTTCTTTCCTATATCGTATCTATGTCGATTGTGAAATTGAGTTATTTGAATAAAATCATGATCACTGTATATATTTGGACAATATTCAGTTTGCACTTGTTAAAAAAATCAAATAGCTTTTAATTTATCTTATCAATTGTAAGTTCATGAAATATTTTAATAAATTAATTTTGTAATATATTTTGGTGAGATAATTACCAAAAAATATGTATAATTGTTTCATCCATTTTAATATGTGTAAGAATCAATGGGTAACACTCATATCGGACCAATTACTTTTGGTATAGAATGGGTAAGACCCAACATGTATTTTATGGATAGTGTCAAAGTAAAACATACAAGTAACAACTACGGGTATTTAGCAGGTCTGAATTCGGGTATGGTAATATCCGCCATCAAACCTAAATGGAAGGTGATACAGCCCAAGCTGTAAGTGGGCCGGAAGATCAAGACAAGAAAGGTTGCTCTAGGATGGAACGGCCTAGAAGAAGCACCCACAAGCCCAAGAAGTTGTTAGATTATTATTGTTAGTTCAGTTAATTATTAGTTGGCCCAGTTAATCGTTTAGGCCCAAACGCTTGTCATGTTATGGGAAATGAAACTATAGGAAGTGACTAAAATTAGGACCTTGGTCCACTTGTCATGGTATTTAGGCAATTGAGGAATGAAATGAAAGGCACTTTTGCCCTACAGTAAATAATTCTCTTCTTTCCTAGCTTTCTGGAGCCGCCCTGCTCGAACTGGGTATTTTATCACTGCATTCATCTTGCATCATTGGTGCTTTCATTCTTGTTCCATGCCTCCCAAATCCACACAAGCTATTGAGGAAGACCTCCTCGCCATTTTGGAACGTCTGTCCGAGATGAATGCGTCCCATGAATCCTTGGCCGCCGTTGTTTCGGACATTCAACAACAGTTAAACGCACCCCCCTCCAGCCCACCTCCACCAGGTTTTTCACCCATCCTTCCCGCTCCTCCTTCTCCTCCTCTTCCACCTCTCCTTCCTCCTCCACCACCCATTAAACCTCCCAAGTTAGACTTACAACCCTTTGACGGGATTGATCCTCTTGAATGGGTTTTTCAAGCGGAGCAGTTTTTTACGTACTATCGCGTACCTTTTGATCAACGGATGGATATCATCGCTTTACATGAAAGGCGAGGCTTTGAGCTGGTTTCATTGGATGTTCAACAACCTTCAACTCTCTTCGTGGGACTCTTTCATTCGGTCACTGGAGCTTCGTTTCGGCCCTTCCACTTTCGAGAATCATCAAGCCACGCTCTTTAAACTCCGCCAGCGGGGTACTGTCACCGAATACCAAGCCGAGTTTAAACGCATCTCTAATCGCGTTGTCGGACTGTCCCCGGAATGCTTGTTAAACTGCTTCATCTCTGGGCTTCGTGCGGATATTCAGCGTGAATTGGCGGTCCTCTGCCCCTCCTCGATCAGCCAGGCCATCGGTTTAGCTAAACTGGTGGAGTCCAAACTGTTGGCAGCCCGCTCCACCACCTCATTTCAGCCTCGGCTTCCCTTGGCTCCCGCTGCCCCCGGCACTCCTGCCAGCTCCACCTCCGCGTAGCACTCCTCCTCGTCATTTATCACCGGCTGAAATACGGGACCGCCGCTCTAAGGGCCTTTGTTTTAATTGTGACGAGAAATTTGGCCCCAATCATCAATGCAAAGCAAAGCAATTCCTCCTGTTTTTGCCAAATGATGAGGACATTACCCCACCACTGGAGAGCCCTGATTTTGACCCTTCTTCAGGCTCTATTCCCCCGTTGCCGGCTCACTTACTTCCTTTTGATGCCGAACCCGAGCACGTCCATTTTCAGCTCTCCCGGATGCCCTCACTGGATGCTCTTCTCCGCGCACTCTCTGCCTTCAGGGCTCTATCTTGGACTTCTCTGTCCGTATTTTGGTGGACTCCGGCAGCTCCCATAATATATTGCAGCCTTGGGTAGCCGCCCACCTCAGTCTTCCCGTGACTGTCGTTACGTCTTTTCCGGTCATGGTTGGTAATGGTGACACAATTCATTGTTCATAGATTATGTGCTGCCATTCCCGTCTCTATTCAGTCCCATCACTTCACTATCTCATTTTATGTCCTCCCAATTCACTGCGCTAATGTTGTCCTCAGCGTGCAATGGCTGCGTACCCTCGGCCCGTTCCTGTGCGATTACTCAATTCCCTCCATTCACTTCTATCACAAAACACCCTTGTCTCCCTTGCCGGTAACTCCTCTACCGGCCCCGAATTTTCTTCCTTTTCTCATTTCCGCCACAATCTCCACCATCACAACATTGCCTCTATCTATGCTGTATTTTTTCTCCAAACACCAAAAACAGCCCCCCCTTCGTCCATTTCCCTTGCCCCGGACTTGCTTTCCCTCCTCCACGAGTTCAGTCCGATTTTTGCACTTCCTTCCGATCTTCCGTCTCCCTGCCAACATGTTCACCATATTCACCTAACACCAAATCATACCCCAGTCAATATCAAGCCATACAGATATCCCCATTGTAAAAAAAGAAGCTATGACTACAATGATAAATGAGATGCTCAGGGAGGGTATTATCAAACCTAGCACCAGTCATTTCTCTTCATCGGTGCTACTGGTCAAGAAAAAGGACAGCTATTGGCACTTTTGTGTGGACTACCGAGCCCTCAATGTTATTACGGTGCCGGACCGTTTTCCCATTCCCACTGTTGAGGAACTCTTGGACGAGTTGCGTGGTGCCTCGGTTTTCTCCAAGATTGACTTGCGTTTGGGGTATCATTAGATACGTTTGGCCCCGGACGACACCTTTAAAACTGCTTTTTGCACGGTGGATGGCCATTTTGAGTTTCTCGTGATGCCCTTCGGCCTATCCAACACCCCTGCCACCTTCCAGGCTGCCGTGAACGACTTATTCCAGCCTTTCCTTCGCTCCTTCGTTTTGGTGTTCTTTGATGATATCTTGGTTTACAGCACTAATTGGCCTTCTTACCTGCAGCATCTGCGTCAAGTTTTGGAGCTCCTGTTTTCCCACCAGTTTTATGCGAAGTTCTTCAAGTGCCTTTTGGGGTCTCGTCTGTTGCATATCTAGGCCATATTATTTCTGCTGCAGGGGTTCAGGCTGACCCTTCCAAACTGTCTGCGATTACGAACTGGCTGGTTCCTCGGACTCTTTCTGAATTGCGGGGCTTTCTCGGCCTTACCGACTATTATCGGCGGTTTGTCCGCCACTATGCTTCCATTACCGCCCCTCTCACGGACCTCCTCAAAGCTGCAGCCCTTCATTGGTCCCCGGCTGCTTTGGCAGCCTTTGAAGCACTCAGGCTGCCATGTCCCAGCTTCCAGTTCTCACGTTGCCAAACTTCTCCCAACCCTTTGATTTCACCACTGACGCTTCTCTAGTGGCCGTTGGCGCGATGCTCTCTCAGAACCGCCACCCAATCGCTTATTTCAACAAGAAATTGTCCCCAAGAATGAAATTGGCGTCTACCTACGACAGGGAGATGTTCGCCATCACCGAGGCCGTTTGTAAACGGCGGCACTACCTTTCGGGTCGCCGATTCCGCATTTACACCGGTCAACGCAGTCTCCGGGGTTGTTGACACAAACTATTCAAAGCCCTTCTCAGCAGAAATGGCTGACGAAACTCTTGGGCTTTGATTTTGATATCATCTATACGCCGGGCAAGGAGAATTCCGTGGCTGATGCTCTCTCTCGCCGCCCTGCCACTAACCTCCTTCTCGCCGCTGTTTCGTCCAATACCCCGGTCCTCCTTGACTAACTCCGGACCTATTTCTCTTCACATCCCGCTGGGCAGTCCCTTATTTCTGCCATCACAACAAAACCAGGGTCAAAGCTCACATTTTTACCTGAATCTGGGCTGGTTTACTATGGGACCAGATTATTCATACCTGATTATGGGAATTTTCGTGCGTCTATTCTGCAGGAACTTCACGCCACTCCTCGCGGGGGACATTCCGGCACTTCGGCGACAATGGCCCGCGTTGCAGCCTCCTTCTATTGGCCGGGCCTTCCTTCAGTTGTTAAGGCTTTCGTTCACCAATGCTCTACCTGTCAACAGAGCAAGTTTATCACTCAGAAACCTTATGGCACTCTTCAGCCGCTCCCAGTTCCTCACCAAATCTGGGAGGATCTCAGTATGGATTTCATTACCCATCTCCCTCCATCTGCCGGCAAGGCGGTTATCTGGGTGGTTGTCGACCGTCTGTCCAAGTATGCTCACTTTTTGGGGCTTCCGACGAAGTTCACCGTGCTGTCCCTGGCCTCTATTTTCACCACAGAGATTTTTCGCCTCCACGGTATGCCAATGTCCATTGTCAGCGACCGTGACTGTCTTTTCTTTAGTCATTTCTGGCAAGAACTTTTTCGTATCAGCGGCACAACACTTAAATTTAGCAGTGCTTACCATCAAAAAACGGACGGTCAAAACGAGGTTCTCAATCGAGTTCTAGAGACATACCTTCGTTGTTTCATGGTCGAGGAACCTCGGCATTGGTTCAGGTATTTGCACTTAGGCGAACACTGGTACAACACTTCCCTGCACTCCTCCATCGGGATGACGCCCTTCAAGGCTGTTTATGGCCACCCACCACCGACAATTACTGATTATGTTGCTGGCGGGTCTATCATCGCATCCCTCGACGAATCCCTCCAGCACCGGTAGACTGTTCTCGCGGTTCTCAAGCACAACCTGCTGCGCGCTCGCCACTGTATGCAACAGCAGGCTGATTTACATCGGAGCGACCACACCTTCGCGATCGGTGATTGGGTGTACTTGAAACTCCGGCCCTATCGCCAGACCACGGTTGCTCTTCGACCCTCCCAGAAACTCGGCTACCGCTATTTTGGTCCCTATCGTATTACCCGGTGCATCGGCAAGGTCGCCTACGAGTTGGAACTTCCGCCAGAGTCTCGCATTCACCCGATCTTTCACGTTTCATTGTTGAAACCTCACCATGGGCCGCCCCCTGATTCTCCCCGTCCTTTGTCGATTGCTGCGGATCTCGGCTCGTCGGGCCTCCGCCCTCGCCGCATCTTGGGTCGCCGGACATTGAATATGGCGGACGGCCCTCAGGACCAGCTTTTGGTTCACTGGGATTCTCATACAGAAGTTGAAGCATCCTGGATCTCCACCAGGGATATTGGCGCATCTTTCCCCTCCTTTGACATTGAGGACAAGGTCCCTTTTAATGGGCTGGGTATTGATACATCCCAAGCTGTAAGTGGGCCGGAAGACCAAGACAAGGAAGGCTGCTCTAGGATGGAACGGCCCAGAAGAAGCACCCACAAGTCTAAGAAGTTGCTGGATTATTATTGTTAGTTCAGTTAATTATTAGTTGGCCTAGTTAATCGTTTAGGCCCAAACACTTGTCATGTTAGGGGAAATGAAACTGCAGGAAGTGACTAAAATTAGGACCTTGGTCCACTTGTCCTGGAATGTATTTAGGTAATTGAGGAATGAAATGAAAGGCACTTTTGCCCTATAGTAAACAATTCTCTTCCTTTCCTAGCTTTCTGGAGCCGCCCTGCTCGAACTGGGTATTTTATCACTGCATTCATCTTGCATCAGAGGGATCTATTTGTTGGTCCAAAACAAACGTCAAGGGTACTAAATTTAATTTTTCAAGCCACAATGAGTCTACATGTAATTATACCAAACTTTATGGGAGAGCTGTGCAATTGTCCCTTTTAAAACAATAAATATGAAAATTCACATGGGATACACCTCATGCCTCGATGCTTATACTTGAACGAAAGAAGAGTCGTAATAACCAATCTAATTGGTTAATTTCGAACATTTTATTGCCTCTCGAGTCATTTGAGCAAGAACGATCACTTCTGTGTGAGTTCGTGGATACAGATACTCTTGAGGATCTCAGAGAAAAATGCAAAATCTAAAAAATCAGGCTTAAGTGCATAAAACCTCTTTGTGTTTTGAAAAATTAATTAATAACCCCTCTAAGTTTTAAAAATAGGTTTAAAACTCCCTCTGTTTCTTAAATGTAGCTCAATCGCCCCTCTGCGATAAATATAATTAACGACGTTAACTTTTTGACAAAAACTGTTATGCCCTGGCTTATTATATATTATTTTTATTTTAATGACCGTTAGGTCTTTATTGATTAAGAGAGCCGTCAGATCTAATCAATTAATCTTAATTGTTGGATCTTAAATTTATAAAAAAATCAAGAGTTTAGATTTAATTAAATTTAAATATATATTATAAAAAATAAAATCATTATTTAAAAAATAAACTAAATAAAAATAAAAATCAACCACCTTTCCCTAACCCGTAACCCCCACCCCCAAACCCCACCATAGCGCCCCGTACCCCCCAACCCCCACCATAGCACCCCCACCCCAACCTATGACCCCCACAGAAGGGGCAGCAACGACGATGACGTCGGCCTGAATTTGGGCGACTCACTCATCTACGCTGTTTTGGGTGACAACAAGCGCTCAATGCAGATCTGGCAATGGCGATCTGGGCGACAAGGTCATTTTCGTCGCCCCAATCTGGGCGACGACGACAACCCAGGTTTTTTCTTTTTTATTTAAATTTTTAAATTTTTGAATTTCTAAATTTTTAATTTAAAAATGATTAAAAATTAAATTAATTAAACTTAAAATAATTTATTTAAACATTTTCAAATTAAATACAATTAAAGTGAAGCATTAAATAAAGTTTCAATACTTATAACAATAATTTAAAATGTAATATTATTTATAGTAAATAATAATTTATTTAAATACTTTTAACTAGATATTAATTTAAATGAGTTAATAATATATAATTTACTATATTAATCTTTGTATTGTTGATTTTAATTTAATATTTCAATTTAAATTATAAAACTTCAAAAAATTTATATACTTTTTTTTTGTATTTTTAAGTAAATATATTTAAAAAAAATTATATAATTTTTAGATAGATAAAAATGTAAAAGAAAGATTCAAAACAAGCAAAAGATGCCCAAGACAAATATATAGACACCATGAAGGTATTTTAGTCCAACACACCCAAAGTTTAGGTCAAAAGTAGTTGAAAAACACCCTAAAATGAACAAGACGCACGTATAATGCACCTTTCATTAATTATTAATGGATGAGTGTTTCTTGCTGACTTTTACAAAATAGATTGGTGGATTTTAGCTTATTTTCAAAATATAGGGGACCTTTTAACTATTTCAACAAAACACAGGACGGTTAAATGTATTTTAGCCCCAAAAATTATAGGCTCAATTTTTAATTTCTGATGTAAAAGGCGGTCTTGTTTTGTATAAATTTGTGTGAAAATGAAAGTATGTTTAAATTGGTTAATAAGATTGTCTATTATTGTATTAGTACTAGATCAATATATTTTTTTATTAAAATAAAATTGATATTTGTATTTTTTATTGTTAGTAGTGTCAAATCACTATAACTTTTACTGAAATTTATAAGTATCTATGCATCTATGTATATTATAAAAGTGTGAATGATTTGCCATGTTTTTTGTTTCTTCCCTTTTTTGTGATGTTAATTATATCCTTTTTATATAATAGTAAATTATAAATTTATGTGTACAAAGAAATAATTTTGTAATTAATTTTTATATAAATAATTAGGAGAACATACGGTTTAGAAACTTAATGAAGCATCTCTTCGGAATATATGAAAGCAATCCACTGGACAATTTACCATTAATTTAATATAAGTTAAATTTTGTTATAAGATATTATAAATTTATGCATGAGTAATTGGGATAAATGCAATTTTGGTCCCTAAACAATGCCCCTAAAGCAGTTTTGGTCCTCAAACTTTTTGAGGTTGCAATATTAGTCCTCAAACATTCATTTTTTAAGCACTTCCGGCCCTTCCATTAGTTTGGTCGTTATACTTGACAAAAATTCATTTTTTTTTAAAAAAAATATTATTTTGCTCCTATTTGGTACTATTTTTCAACTTTTAGTCTAATATACTTATCTTTTTCATTTTTCTTCAAACTTAAAGAGATAAAAAACCAAAAAATATTTGAATTTAAGCAACAAATTTGCTATATAATTTTCACTAAATTTATCAATAATCTATTTTGTATATAATACAATACCTAAAATATGTGCAAAGCAAAAAACAACATAAATATTGAAAAATAAACATCCTTGCATTAATTAAATATTGAAACAACAATTTGACATAACGTTCACCAATCTCAAATTGAATAGTTTCATAATCTTAATTAACACTCCACAATCTCAAATGTTAATTAAATAAGAATCTAATTCCACAATCTCAAACATTAATTAAATAAGAATCTATTCAATTTGAGATTATTGAACGCTATGTTAAATTGTTGTTTCGATGTTTAATTAATACAAGGATGTTTATTTTTCAACAATTATGTTGTTTCTTGCTTTGCACATATTTTAGGTATTGTATTATACGTACACAAAATAGATTATTAATAAATTTTGTGAAGATTATATAGCAAATTTGTTGCTTAAATTCAATATTTTTTAGTTTATTATCTCTTTAAGTTTGAAGAAAAATGAAAAAATAAGTGTATTAAACTAAAAGTTGAAAAATAACACAAAATGAGAGTAAAATAATATTTTTTTAAAAAAAAAAAATAATTTCCGTCAAGTATAATGGCCAAACTAACAGAAGGACCAAAACCACTTAAAAAATGAATGTTTGAGGACTAATATTGCAACCTCAAAAAGTTTGAGGACCAAAACTGCTTTAGTGGCATTGTTTAGGGACCAAAATTGCATTTATCCCTGAGTAACTCCAGATGTTTTAATTTTCTTTTTAATTTATCCGTGATGATTAAAAATATTAAAATTTCATAAAAAATATAATTTTATATGTCAATAAATAATATCCTAATGTACCCAATTAATAGTAGAATAATACGACAAATTCAACGAGAATAAAGTTCAATCATAAACAAGGATCTTAAATATGTTTAAAATCAATTATTTATGAAAAACAAAACTTAGAATAAGATCACTTATTTCATAAGTGATTTCATAATTAATTGTCTTTATAATGTTAATTATAAAATTATAACAATTAATATGATTTATTAATTATTCATAAGTAATAACTAAGAGTTTATTCATAACTAATAACTAATTAAAAAAATCTTAATTACTGACTAGGAAAAATATATAGGCTAAATAATTAGGAGAACATACAATTTAGAAACTTAATGAAGCATCTCTTCAAAAAAAGTGAAAGCAATCCATTGGACAATTTATCATTAATTTAATATAAGTTAAATTTGGTAATAAGATATTATAAAATTATGCATGAGTAACTCGAGTTGTTTTAATTTTCTTTTTAATTTATCTATGATTATTAAAAATATTAAAATTGCATATAAAATATAATTTTATGTGTCAATAAATTATATCCTAATGTACCCAATTAATAGTAGAATAATTCGGCAAGTTCAACGAGAATAAAGTTCAATCAGAAACAAGAATTTTAAATAAGTTTAAAATCAATTATTTATGAAAAATCAAACTTAGAGTAAGATCACTTATTTCGTAAGTGGTTTCATAATTAATTGTCTTTATAATATTAATTATAAAATTATAATAATATTATTCAAAACTTATTTTATGAATAAAATAAGTCTATGGTTGTGGAATGTTTATTGCATTACATGGTCTATAAGAATTCTATTGCATCATTTTTTTTTATAATAAGTAATTTAATTTATGAAATTTATATTTTTAATTCAACTCTAACTTAATAAAATTAGTGAATGTTTTTTATGTTTATCCCATTCAATACATACCACAAAATGTTATGTGTCAATTCAGACTATTTTCCACCACCATGAGGAATAAAATGAAAAGTAAAAGAACTATTACAAGAAAATTATATTATAAACAATTTTACTGATAGTGAGTATAATAAAGTTAAAAAAATAAAAAGTAAATTATTTTTTTCCTTGGTTTGCACAAGTAGGAAAAGAATTAAAATCCTCTTCCATTCGGGAGCAAATTTAAAATATGAATTAATTTAAATGATAATTTTTAATTAAAAATATAGGGATGTAAAATGTAAAGTAAATTAATATAATCTTTTGGTTGTATATAATATATAAGTAATTTAAAACTATCCTTTAATTAGATTTATAACCATGTAAAAATTAAATGATAATAGGATTCTAACAGAAATGGTCTATATGCATATTATATTATAATTATATTTTCTTATCATTATTTATGATATATTGTATATAAATGGAATATATTATAAATCATATTTTCAAATTATGCTGTATATGTATAACATAAAATTAGTATGAGTAATTTAGGATGTTTTTAATTTCTTAACTTCTAAATAATGACTAAGATAACCTCATTAAAATTACATAGTAAACATAATTTGCTATTGTAATAGATAATTCCATTAATTGGACTATTGAATATAAAATGCATTCAAGTATTTGGTCTATATATTTAAGGTCTACTAAATACTTTCTTCTAGCAATAAGTAATTTAATTTATATATCATTAAATACTTAATTGATCTCGACATTAAATAAAATTAGTTAAAAAATCTAATCTATTGCACTTTAATATATTCCACAAAGTACTATTAACCAATTTATAGCATGTTCCCGCAATTGCATTGAACAACATGACAAATAAAAGGAAAACTTAATTACTACATAATTATACTATAAGTAACTCTAAAGATAGTTGGCATAGGAATTAAAAAAATAAAATAAAAATATTAACATCATATTTAATAAGTGAAACAAATATAAGGATGAAATTAATATTATAGAGCGAATTAATTATAGGATTTAAAATTTCAATAGAAGGCGAAAGAACAAAAAGGTAGATTATCAATTTTTTCATATGAAATAATGGTGAATTTCTCATCATATGTATAGAGATGAAAGATAAGTACCACGGAGAGAATTAATTATGTAGTCTAAAAGTTCATAAATTGAAGATCAAAAGTCTAAAAGTCCAAAAAGTAAAAATACCTACGTTGACGATCAAAAGTCTAATGAAACGTTGAAGAAGATTCGAAGGAGTTCTTAATTGAGTTAAACTTTAAATGAAACTAATCATTTGATTTTAATTATCATCAACTGGCATTTACGAAAATTCTAATTTAAAAGTATTTTTAATCATTTAATCATAGACTACTTTCATTTCTTAAGTATAAACACAAATTATTTGTACTAAGTAACAAGATATTTGTTTTATCTATAAAACTATATTTATTTCGATACAACAAGATTTATGAAATATTCAAAAAGTTTATTGAAATAATTTTTTTCTAATATCTAATAATATAATAATTATCGTGTACTAAATAATAGAAAATGAGGGATACTTAGGCTCTTTTTTAATAATTACACAATTTAGATATAATTCCAAGTGTTCTTTTATGTTCGTATGGAATTAGAGTTTGAGGCTTTCTAACCATAGGGCGGGGATAGGCCTATAAAGTGCTTTGTATAAGATAAATTGTAGATGCTCAAAATTAAGACTTGTTTTTTATAATTGACGATATATGATATGATACTTTTCTAATGGGGAATATACTATTGGTGTTTTAAATCAATTATTTTTTTCCTATAAACTAAACTAAGGAAAAAGATAAAGAAAAAACATAAAATTGTAACTCTAGAGAACTTTGCAACTAAACCAAAAAGAATTAATGATTCAATAAATAATTACTAAATTATAATATTATTTGGATGTACACCTTTTTCAATTCTATTTAGTATTTACCCAATTAATTATTCATGATATATTTAGTTACTTGAATAATTCTATAATTATTGTAATATATACCTAAATTAATTTGTAAGAGTAGATATTCATATTAACGAGCCCCGATAGAGTAAATAATTTTGAAACTACTTTTTTTTTTATTTTAGTCTTTAAATATTCAGATTTAAAAAAGACATAACAATAAGAAAGCTAAATGTTTTATACTATTACGTACATTTTCTTTTCATATTTTGTCTTGAGCTAATCAAATAATATAAGGTTTAGAAAATATAAAAATGATAAATGATAAAAGAAAAAGAAAGACAAAATGATTAATAATTTGTTGTTGATGCTTTCCAATATACTTTTCTTTTGGTATATTTGTAATTGATTTGATCATATTTCTTCATGAAAAAATCTAAGAAAAAGATATAGAAAGTTAAGTTTTTTTTTTTTTTTCTGAATTATTATGTAATGATTACTTATTCTCATGTTGGTTATAGAAATTTAATATAACTTTATAACTATGTTTTGAATTATATCTCATAAATTATAAAACACTAATATAATTAGAATTAAAGATGAAATTTAAAGGATATATATGCCAAAGTAAAGAAAAAAAATATAAAAAACCTTAATATACAAAAGTAAGATACCAAACTATACATTGTGAGTTTTGATATTATGATAAAACTTATACGGTTGTCATTAATGGAATAATATTTTAATATTGTAGTAGCATAGATAAAGAAAATTATTTCGTTTAGTTAAATATAGTTTTATTATATATTGGTAATTAATTTTTTTATTCTTTTGTCTTCACTATGAATATTACTTTAATTAAGAATTGTATTACTATTATGAATAGTTGAAAGAAATTGCAAATATCAAATTCTTAGCATATGAAATTACTTCACCTAGTCTTATGTATTGTGTGCTATGTACATGATATATCGATCTCGATCAAAACAAAGTTTAAACTTAATCTAATAGTATTTTTTTTAATAATTCTTACTTCGTCATAATCTTTGAATAAATATCCTTTTGATGATGAATATGATTTTTACTTTATATGTTTTATAATAAATATAATATAAACTTAAAACATTGAATATATAACCAAAATAAAAATTTTAAATTTATTTTAAATAAACTTGACATGTGTTGCTTTTTTTACATTTTTTTTTAATGCCTATTATAACCTTAACACAAAATATAAATTATTGAGTTGTTTCTACTAATAAGTAATTTTATTAGTATTCTATTAGGTGTTAAACACATAAAAGGTTAAATGGTATGATAGAATTATAATGAAGACTGAGACAAATTAATTTAGATTAGGTTATATATGTGTTATATATAATTAATTGAATAAAATTTTAATTTTAAAATAAAATATTAAAAAAAATGAGTAAACTTGAAATTTTAAGTTTTTAATTTTTTTTGTCATGACTAAAATAATCTTATTAAAATTATATGATAGATACCATTTTATATGGCAGTAAATAATATCATGGATGCTAGTGCAATGTGACCAATAATTTAACTCTTAAATATTTAATAAATTGAAGTTTTGCATTAAATATTTAAAATTGAAGTAATTACCTTATTTTTATATCATTTAAGTTAAAATTTTAGTACTTATTATTCCATTTTAAATTGTTTCATAAACAGTTTAAACAATTTAGACTTTGTTTATTAATATCTTTGGACAACATGATGAACAAAATAAAATTTTCATAATGATGCTATTAGTAGAAAATTATGTTATAAATAACTTTAGAGATAGTTAACTTAAGAACTAAAATATTAAAATAAAAATAAATGAAATTACTAATTAATATATTTTTTCTTTTGAAAACGTGCACAACCCAAAAGAATGAAAATAGTATTTCATAAGTGAAACAAGTTTAGAATAACCACAAGTTCAATGAAAATAAAGTTAAGTTAGAGACAAGATTTTTATGCTTATTCCATAATACAATTTTGTATTTTCTTTTTTTAAGTTTTATTTTAATTAAAACTAATTAATAAGATGAAAGATCTAGAAGGTAAAAAGTGAAAGAGAAAGTAAAAATAATTTTCATTGTTTGTTCTTGTAATGTGATCATCAAGGTAAAATAACATTTATTGAGAATATAAAGCCTTACTGAACAAATATTTGGCAACAAACATTAAAGTATGATATTAAAAAGCACCATGTAAAAATAAATTTAAATAAATATATTTATTCTACTTTGATATAATTTTTAATATCATAAATCATATGATGCACATACAATTTTTATATTCATTACTTATTTATTTATACTCTATATAAATGTGTGAATACTCAAGTTGTTTGTTCCCATTGTGAAAAGACAAATATACCCTCATTTAAATATTATTAATTATTCTGGAATTTTTAACAATTTAGAATTCTAAATATTCTAAACCTCCTCCATATAAATTTAGGATAAAAAACCTAAATCGTGAATCATGAATGAATTCTATTATACATAATTTTAATAACCTACTTCATTTAAATATTATTAATTATTATTATAGATTCTGGAATTTTTAACAATTTAGAAATCTAAATATTCTAAACCTCCTCCATATAAATTTAGGATAAAAAACCTAAATCGTGAATCATGAATGAATTCTATTATACATAATTTTAATAACCTACTTCTAATCGTGAATCATGAATGCGTACAATTACATAGACCTGCCACGCGTTAAATTTTAATAACATTCATAAAAAATTATATGATAAAATTAGTTATAGAAAAAATAAAATTCTATAAGAAAAATATTTAAGAGTCTTAATTGCTTTAAACTACTTAGAGAATGAATAACATATTCAACTAAAAAAAATAAATATGCCAAATAATATTTCAACATAATTACTTGCTAGAAGAAATCTTATTTACATTAAGAAAGTTTTAATTTACCATGACACATTAAAATTTAAAATAAACTACACATGAATAAACATCAAAATTTAATTACAAATTAAAATTAATATATGGATATAATATTATTGAATTGACATTGCTTGTGAAAAATCAACTATTCAGTGAATCTCATAGTACTTGATTTTTTTAATATTAGATAATTATGAATGCTTTACTTTTACATCTATTGATTTTTTTATATTAATTAATAGAATAAAAGTATTACAACAACAAACGTGACATAAAAAATTAAGTTGTAACATAATATATTATTACATAAGAAATAGATTATACCAATCGTTGCATACGAAAATAAGATTAGAAGTTAAACTAAAAATATATAGAATTAAAAATTACAATATAAAGGCAAAAAATAAAATTTTATACAATAATATTTTAAAATTTAGAAGGTAATAAAGCATATAAATAATACTTTGACAATATTTAAAATTTGATGCTGAAATATAATTAACATTAGCATCTTACAATACAAAATATTGGTAATATTGTCCAATTAAATGATACTTTTATAATAATAGTTAATATATAATTAGATTGTAATCATTTGTGTGTCAATAAATTAAAAATCAACGACATTCAAAATATAGTAAAAGAAATCATATTACATACACATGCATAATATAACAAAATCAAACAATAGCAAAGAGGCACAATAAAACCTACGAATAAAAATTGATCAATTTTATTAAACTGGAATTTCTTCTAAAATGGAATAACAAATAAGTATCAAAATTTAATTACAAATAAAAATTACCAATCTGATTAAATTATAAGTGCTATTGAAAATCTGAAAAAGAGCTAACTAATTGATTTTATTTCAATATTAATAGGCTAAAAACACTATGTCCCCCTCCCCCTGCACCCCCAAGAATTGACATTGAAAAAGAGTATAAATAGTAATATAATAAATAATTTAATTTAAAACCTTATCTTAATGAGTAGTAAATTAACTAACATAATTGTAGGTCCTAACGAGACATATGTAACTATTTTTATGATTTAAAAGGTGCATAAAAGTTGTAACATTTGGTCCACTTGTATTATTATACACTTAACACCCACATGATATTTTCTTTTGAATATCCAGAGGAAAAAGTATTATGGAACCAAAATTGCTATATTTTAATATTTCCGGGACCGAAAGTAAGAATCTCAAAATCAATAGACCAAATTAAAATTGAGATGACCTAAGTTACGGAGTGAAAAATGCTATTTCCCTTATGAAAATAAGAAAAGTCAAATGGTAAGTAAACATTAACACAATAACAATTAAAAGTATAAAATTTTAAAATAATTATATGCTAATACATTAGTACAATTACATTTTCATATTAAAAAAATTAATAAATTTTAAAAATAAATTTAGTACAATAAAATAATAAATAAAAGCTGAGTTGATTATGTTGCAATTAGAAAAAAAAGATGATAAATAAATAAGCCAATGAGATTAAAATATTTTTTCGGTAATAAATTTAAGAAAATAATGTAAAAGTTTAAAAAGCATGAGTACTAAAGAGAATAAAAAATTGATATATGAATAGAATATTATTAAATTGAATTTGCTTATGAAAATTCAACTATTGAGTGAATCTCTTAGCACTTGATTTTTTTAGTATTAGATAATCCTGAATGTTTTACTTTTACATCTATTGTTTCTTTTATAAAGGTGAAATATAAAATTTTATACGATAATATTTCAAATTTTAGAAGCTAATAAAGCATGTAAATAATGCTTTGACAATATATTAAAAAAATTGATACTGAAATACGATTAATATACATTATAGGAACTTATAATGCAAGTATTGATAATATGGTCCAATTTTATTATAGGTTTATAACAATAGTCAATAAATTAATAATTAATTTGTAATATTGCCAATAAATTAAAAATAAATGACATTCAAATATAGTACTACAAGAAAATATATATATACAACACACACATACAAAATGTAACAAAAAATAAAATAAAATTATACAACAGAAAATAGGCATAAGAAAACCTACAAATAAAATTGATCAATTTGTTTTATTAAATTCGAATTTCTTCTATTCAAGGTAAGGAGCTTTGACTAATTTTTTTTTATTTTAATATTAATAATTTGAATATCATTATTTTATATTTTCATATTAATTAGTTTGATACATGATAACGAAATAATCATTATTGAATATACGAAATACAAAATTTCAATTTTGGGGAATATCTTTTTTTATTCAATAGTACCAATTAAATTTAGAAACTGAATTACAAATAATAGAATTCAATAGTTTCCTTATCAATTTAAATAATTTTTATCAATTTTTTGAAAAAATAATTGTATAATACTAATGTTTCAATGGAAAAAATATGAATAATATCATGAACTTAACATAAATAATATAATTACTTCTAAAAATATATTTGTACACGTGCATTACACGTTATGCTTTCTAGTTTATATAAAAAAATCAATCACTATCTATTTTTTAGGGTAAAGAATATTTTGCCTCTGAACTATGATTGTTTTCATACTTTGTCATCTAAACTTTGTTTGTTTCAATTTTCCATACTAATTATGCGAGTTTTGCAAGTTACCATCCCATACAACATTTTTGCGCAATTTTCCACTTGAAAATAGTCACAAGCAATGCACATGTGTAATTGTTTTATTTCTTACCATATGTTTTTATGTTGTAAAGAAACACTTTTTTTCTATAAAGTATCTATTAAATTTTATTAACATATTTTTATTTATAAATTTATGTTATTATTACAATATAAAAATTTTATTGAAATAATACGAATCACGTGCTTCTTACTAGTATTTTTTAAGTAGACGAGAATTGAAAAAACTAAGAGTAAAAACACCAAGAAGTCAGTAGTGGCTTTGGGCTCAAGAACTTTATGGAGGTTTTCAGTTCAAATGGTTTGATTGCTTGAGTATGTTGAGTGTGTAAGTAAAAAAAATTAAATAAACAAAAGAAGCGATAAATCGACATCACCTGAGCAACATTATCCTCAACTGTGCAGCAAAAAACTAAATTCACAGTTGATAATTATCAGTGTCATACACTAACCAACGACTTCATCTGAAGAACCTGTGATCCATCAAAGACCAGAAAGAACCATTTTAGTGTGTGATTCTATCACATCATACTCCTTCCTCATCCATGTTTACATTATGTTCAAATACAGCAAATTAACCTCCTAAACTCCATACCTCGACTCTCACAATTGTCATCACCAAATTCAGGACAGGGAACCGAACAACGGATGAGATCATCGGAAGAATTGCTTAACTGGTCCATTGAAGCCTGCTGACCAATGGATGCCTCCATTTTGGAAGCTTGAGTCTATAAACAATGGTCTCTCGCTCGATGCTAGAAAAGTCCAGCAGGCAGCAGCCTATAATCATCGTGCAACTCGTCATAACCAAAACCATGTCATACTGTAGTCATGGGAATCCAAATTTGTACCAGTCTACTATAGTATGACACCTGGGATATTCTACTAGTCGGCTTCCACAAAATGATAGGGACAAAGAACAGAAACCAGCCAATTACAAGAGCCCACAAGCTATAACACATGATATGTCTCAACAAAGGGCCAATCAGACCAAACAGAATGAGATAATTAGTTTTCAACAGTCACAGGGTAGATAAAACCAGTTACATCATGAAGAGAGTACACGATAGAATCCCCGACCATCAGAGTAAAAAGAATAAGTGTGCAGATCAATGGGAAAGGTTTTGGCGCCAAAGATGAGTTTGTCATGGATGCATACAGATTCTTGGTTGAAATCTTGATGTGGGCCTTGTCAAAACGAGAGCCTGAAATTAAAGAAACTCGTTATCTGAAGCGGATCAAAGACTTCACAGGTAGCCTCAAGATTATATCAGTAACGATTTCCTGATGCAGTGACTTTCCAATGATTATTTTGTCATCCAAAATTCCACATCTGGTGAAACTAGGCTTTCAAAGTAGGTTGTAGCTTCAACGTCAAATCCATTACCAAACTGATGAATTTGTGGATTGTTTGGATCATATATTCTTAAATTTGATCCATAGTTTATTAATATCCTCCCACCCACCATAAGAAACAACGGACTTGGTCGTACAAAGTCATGATCCATGAGATCCAAAAAAAATGGTATCCGGAAAACTTTAGTCCATGATCCGGTCACGCCATATTCCTTCATAACCCATACATCCATATATGTATTATGTTCACAACATACAGAAAGGCAACCTCCTAAAAGCTTTATCTCAACCCTAACATCATCATCCTCAATATCAGGCAACAGTAACTCTCTGAACGTGTCGGTTGCAAGATCATGTGAAACAATAGCCCACTCATCCATGTTATCAAAACCAGACACAGACCAATGAATAGCCCCATTCAAGAACTTACCGCACCCACCAAACGTATCCCCACCCGGCCAATTCGACAATGTCTTCCAAGAATCATTCCTCAAACTATAAACCTTCACTTGAGTCTCAAGCACACCCGTATCACGCTCGAGATATGAAATTTCCACAACCTTATAATCATCGTTCAACTCGTCATAACCAAAACCAAATGTTATTTCAATATAGTCAAAATTCAAATCTAAATCTTTAACGGATTCTGGCAAGACTCTGTGTTTTCTGGTCGTGGGGTTCCACAAAATCAAAGTGCTAACTGACAAAGCTAAACAAACTAACCCATTACACGACCCCTCTTGGCATATCACATCATGTAGTTCACACAGAGGACAATCAAACCAAACACGATCAACAATTAAACTTTCATCGATCATAGGGTAAATGGAACCAGAAGAAACATCTTCAACTATAGAGCGAAGAGAACAAGTGTATAGATCCACTGGGAGGTCTCGTGAGCCGAAGATGAGTCGATCGTGAGCATACTTACTGTTCTTGGTTGAAACCTCGATGTGGGCCTTCGCGAAGTTATAACTTGAAATCAAGAAACGCCAAGATTGAGAGACGCACCTGAATTTCAACAGGGATTTCACAGGCAGCCTCAACAGTATTTGCATGATGATTTCTTCCGGAAGATTGGGCAGAGGCCATGAATCTTGGGCTGGTGCAACGATCATATTGCGTTCATTTTCCGTCACATTTACTCCCTTAGATCTCTGCCGTGAAGTAGTTCAATGGTGAGAAACTAGCAACGAATGTATAAACCTCTTCTTCAGAAACACAGGAAGAAACCCCAAGCCAAAACGTAAGCGAAAGACGAACTGTCTGTTGAAGAAATAAGAAAAATGGTCTTTGTTATCAAATTTAAAGTTTGTATACGTTCATCTTGAGTTAAATTTAATTTACCCCAATGTCTTAATGAAAATGAGCAATTTACCCCTACAAAAATAAAGTAGTAATTTCTCCCTTTGTGTTTTTAGAAAGGAGCCAAAAACCTCCTGACGCGTCTCGTGAGATACATGCACTGTTTTATATTTGTTTTTTTATTTTTTTTAATTTAAAATTTAAATTTAAATTTATACCCTTATTTAAAAATCGTTGTATTTTGGTTTCAATCTAAGGTTCATATTTACCTAATAAATCAACGGTGTAGATTTTTTTAATTTAGAATCAACGGTTTAAATTTAACCAAATATACAATTAAATTATTAGATTATATAATAATTATTTTTAGATATATTGGTACAAAGTAAAAGCATACAGTTAAATTATTATTTTCTCCACTTTGATTATTATTTTATATGATAAATTATATTTTTTATACTAGCAATATATGCATATTTTTTAGTATAAGTAAATCCAAATTCATATAAGTAAATTTAGGTCTAGATAATTATATACATACACAACAAACACGTAAAAGACACACATACACAAACTATATGTGTGTGTGTAGAAATATTCAAATGAATAAATATATCATGAACAATATTGTTTTGGGAATAAATATATGTAAAATTTTTGTAATTTTGAAAATTTTTGGTAAAATATAATCAATCATTTACTACTTTATCCAAAATATAATCAATAGTTTTTAAATGTATAGATATCATGACGATCTGTGCTCTAGCCACTCCCGAATGTGGTCGTGGCCGCAATCATGGCCAGACGACTCAGGTTCGAGTCATTGGAGCGACTCCACTCCCACCAATCCCATAACCACCAACACAGCCTCCAGTGCCACAAACCCTGCCAGTCGACCCAGCCACTCCGGTGTCTTCGACCGTAGAGGTCGGTAGTGGACAGGCCCAGGTGGCCTCCAGTTCCCAGGCCCCGGGGGCCTCGACCATGGGATTTACAACCACCAGCGCTTGAAGTGCCACCTCCGTCTGCACCTCACTACATCAACCTCCACGATGCGAGGTAATTTAACATAAAAATATATTAAATTATTTTCAGTTGTAATTATGTTTTAATTTGTAATTATTTTTTTAGGTCTGACCGAGATTTCCACAGTTTCATAATCGCGATGGTAAAAAACCACTATCCTCACCCTTGGGGATGCATCAAGAAGATTCCACAGGAGCACATCCTGTTTTGGCAAGATAACGTTAAGGTAATTAATATTTTATTATGTTTTAATTACGTTTTATCGATTATCAATTACTAATTCTTTCTTTTTAATATGTCAATATGCAGCTTAAATAGTGGTGGGACTGCAATGACGAGTCGATGTACAAGGTCGTCCGATAGCAGGCCGGACGGTCCTGTGGAAGCGGTTCTCCGGCACTCGGGCGGCTGTCCCGACCGCTTTGGCTGGCCGAGTGGATTTGGCGACAACTGCTGGAGTACTGGGACAGTCAGGACTTCAAGGAAACATCGGCTAAGAATAAGGCCAATCGGACAGCTAACCTCGCCGCAGTAGTGACCGTCTACAAAGAGGGCTCCTCGTTCGTTGGCCAACACAAGAAGAAGATGGTAAGTATAAAATTTATTTCAAGTGATTTCATTATTTTTAAATGCATTAATTAATTATTTAAATTTATTTTTGACAGGAGGCACAACTCGATCGCCCGATCAAGCAGATGAAGCTATTCTCCAAGGTCTACAAGAGAAAGGAGGACGACCAATGGAGCGGCCCGAGGGTGGCGCAGGTGGCGGTAAGTTTATTTTCAGTTTTCTTTCCAATTTATATTATAATTTCATTTTTTTCATGCTAAGTCCAGTATTGCAATTGCAGGAGGCGTTCGAGAGGATGATGGAGGAACAACAAACCCAGCCACCAAATGATCAACCAGATCCTCCATTCTCTTCTCAAAGCTCGATGGTCATGACCGAGAACCAGATGTGGATGGCGACAGCAATCGGCCGAAAGAGGGGTCGGGTATTTGGACTCGGCTCTGAGGCCAACCACACGATCGCTGGACCCTCGTAGCCGAGGTCCTCATATGCTCCACCGCCCCGACCACCACAAGAGCAATGCTCGGACCTCGATGATCGGCTCACCAGGCTTGAGGAGATTGTCCAGTGTTGGCGAACGACATGTCTGAGCCTCCACCGCACCACCGTCCCAAGATCCGGTCGATCCCCCGCAGCACGACGATGAGGTAAAAGACGGGGAGCTCGATCCGGATCTAGATTAGGGTCGGGTTTTTGTGATTTCCATATTTTTGTTTCCAAAATATGTATTTATATTTTAAAAATAATTTTGTATTTCGTTATTCATATTGTTATTTCTTCTTGCTACCAAAATTCGATATATTTTTATATTCAACAAATTAAACAATAAATTATGAAAAATAATATATAAAATAAACAAAAATTTAATATATATTTTATATCAAAAAATAAATAAATAAAACTTTTGTAACGTTCTTAACATGGGTTCTAGGAATACACCAACACACAAACAAAGCCGTACCAATGACCGTTACAACATATACAAGCAAGACCGTTACAAAAACTGGATGTAAAGCAATTACAAGAAATGATACTAGAATGGTTAATCACCGTTCCAACGGGAGGTACAAAAATCGCTTCAAAAACTGCTACAAATCAATAACAAACATGCGCCTGGGAGTGTAGCAATAACCGTTACAATATTTATTACATGCACATTACAATAAGAATTATAAAAACCATTACAAATCAAACAGGCACCGTTACAAAGACAGATGAAAAAATCGTTCCAATAGTGATACACTACTATCACATTCTTTGTAACAAAAGTCGTACCAATTTTTCAATTTATAATTCGCGCAAGCCGTTCCAAATGGAGATACAAAATCATTTTATGTTTTAGGTCCACGGGTAAAACGGTTCGGGTGACCGTTACAAAGACTGGTTAAATTTGTAACGGCTTTTGTGTGAGCCGTTACAATAATTTTGTAACTCATTTTTGGCGCGGATGGGGTGGCCGTTACAAAAACGGCTACAAACTTTACGAGACCATTCCAAAGTTAAATTTGGCCGTTCCAAAATTCGCTACAATAAATTAATATTAAAATAAAAATAATTAGTCAAAGCTCCTTATCTTGGATAGAAGAAATTCCAATTTAATAAAATAAATTGATCAATTTTATTTGTAGGTTTTATTATGCATATTTTTTGTTGTTTAATTTTATTTTATTTTTTGTTACATTTTGTATGTTTGTATTGTATTTATTTTTAATTTATTGGCACTATTACAAACTAATTATTTATTGGCTATTGTTATAAAACTATAATCAAATTGGACCACAGTACCGATATTTGTATCGTAAGATCTTATAATGTATGTTAATCATATTTCAGTATCAACTTTTTATATTTCGAAGCATTATTTACGTGCTTTATTAGTTTCTAATTTTTAAAATATTATTGTATAAAATTTTATGTTTCACCTTTATAAAAGAAACAATAGATGTAAAAGTAAAAGATTTAGGATTATCTAACACTAAAAGAATAAAGTGCTAAGAGATTCACTCAATAGTTAAATTTTCATAAGCAATTTTAATTTAATAATATTCTATTCATATATCAATTTTATTCTCTTTAGTACTCATGATATTTAAACTTTTAAGTTATTTTTATAAATCTATTACTGGAAAATATATATGAATCTTATTGGCTTATTTATTTATCATCTTCTTTTCTAGTTTCAACATAATTAATTAACTAAGTTTTTATTTATTATTTTATTGTACTAAGTTTATTCTTAAAATTTATTAATTTTCTTAATATGAAAATATAATTGTACTAATGTGTTAGTATATAATTATTTTAAAATTTTATACTTTTAGTTGTTATTGTGTTAATGTTTACTCACTATTTGACTTTTCTTATTTTCATAAGGGGAAATAACATTTTTAATCCGTAATGTAGGTCCTTTCCATTTTAATTGGCCTATAAATTTTGGAATTCTCACATTCGGTCCCGTAAATGTTAAAATGCAATTTTGATTCCATAATACCTTTTCCTCTGGATATTCAAAAGAAATGATTTGTGGGCATTAAGTGTATAACAATACAAGGGGACCAAATGTTATAACTTTTATGCATCTTTTAAAGCATAAAAATAGTTATATATGTCTCGTTGGGACCTAGGATTATGTTAGTTAATTTACTACTCAATAAGATAAGGTTTTAAATTAAATTATTTATTATATTACTATTTATATTCTTCTTCAATGTCAATGTCTTGGGGGTGTAGGGGGAGGTGGACATGGTGTTTTTAGCCTGTTAATATTGAAATAAAATAAATCAATTAGCTTTTTCTTAAAAAAATTTCAATAGCACTTCTAATTGAATTAGATTATAATTTTTATTGTAATTACATTTTGATACTTATTCGTTATTCCATTTTAGAAGAAATTTCATTTTAATAAAACTGATCAATTCTCATTCACAGGCTTTATTTTGTCTCTTTGCTATTGTTTGATTTTGCTATATTATGTGTGTGTGTGTATGTAATACGTTTTCTTTTTTCTATATTTTGAATGTCGTTGATTTTTAATTTATTAACACTAAATGATTACAAACTAATTACTTATTGACTATTATTATAAAAATATAATTTAATTGGACAATATTGCCATTATTTCGTATTGTAAGATTCTACTGTTAATTATATTTCATTACCAACTTTTAAAGATTGTCAAAAATATCATTTACATGCTTTATTGCCTTCTAAATTTTGTAATATTATTGTATAAAATTTTATTTTTTACCTTTATATTGCAATTTTTAATTCTCACTACAAAAAAAGACCTATAGCAACGAATTTTTGCAATGGATTTCATGAAAAATTCATTGCAAAACAGATTTGCCATGGAATTTTGCAACGAAAAATTTTCGGTTGCTATAGCTACCACTGCTATATAGCAACAGATTTTTTGTTCGTTGCAAAATATTGCCACGATTTTTTATCCGTTGAAAAATTCGTTATTTAAAAAGTTGACTTTTTATATTTTGCAACGACTTTGCGATGCTATATTCGTGGCAAAGTTGATTGCAATTTGTTGCAAAATCGGGTTTTATTTGCAAATACATCTGCAACGAAATGTCGTTGCAATATTGCAACGTAATGATTGCAACGTCATTCCGTTGCAAATTTTGCAACGAAATATTTGGTTATAATCCGTTTCAAAATTATTTTATTTACAACGACATTTGCAATGGAAGTCGTTGCAATATTGCAATAATTTTTCGCAACGACATTCCGTTGCAAAATTTGCAATGACATAATTTACTATAATTCGGTGCAAAATAATTTCCCTTTACAACAACAATTGCAACGACAATCCGTTGCAAATTTTATCACGATAATTGCAATGAAAATCTATTGCAAAATTATTTTTGTTTACAACGAAAATTGCAACGATAATTGCATAATTTATATTCAATAATAAAAATATATTTAATTTTAACTCTAACAAGAAAATTCAAATATGACAATATATTTAAGGCAAAATACTTATAATAAAGATAATTCAACATTTCAATCCACAAAATAAAAGTATTCAATTTTAAAGCATACAAATTTAAAGAGGGGGATCAAATTCATTTTCACAATCTTGTGAAGGTGGGTGGTCGGGGGGGATATCACTGGGACTATCTTCAGACTCGCTCATATCACTTTCAAGCGCAGTACCAAATTTATCTGACATGAAACTCATTATTTTCTCCATCTTTTTAGTGTTGCGCTCTATTTGTCGTTTCATGTTCTCATTTTCACGAAACAACATCTGTACCAACCCTGATTCATGGTGCTCCAGTACTGGAGTGAGATTGGTTGTTATAGTCGAGTTAGAACAAGTATAAATTCTTGCCTCCGAGCCTATCCCCCAAACTCGACCCTTCTTTGCTACTTGAGTTGCTTCCAACCATAGTTGTTGATCGTTAATCGATGTCCTCGAAGTTGACTCCGGTAGATTTTGAGAAGCAATATTATGATCATCACTCAACTTTTGAAATTTACGACGAAGATTTTGACCCCTGACAGGTTTATACCTAGCTTGCTCACAAAACTTGTAGAATTCCAAATATTTGTCTTCTTTCCAGAAAACATACAACCAGTCTTACATGTGTCAATTTTCTCAACAGGTAAACCCAACTCTCTTATCAACCTTTTCATACTATAATAATTATTGGGTAACGTATGATTTCGTGGCAACATCTCCCCTATTACTTGTAAATACTAATCATGACAACTCTGTGATACATTGTGTTAAGATTTGATGTTTACTATCCTCGCTACCGCAGATAATTGAGAGTGAGTTTTGCTCCCAACATATAATGGCTGATCTGCAGCAGGCACGACATGAAAATACTTTTCAGACGGTGCTCCTAAATTGTCAGCCTCATTATAATTAGAACTGGGACCAGCCTCGTTTGCATATGATTGATCGCTAGGATATGTCGAATCATTGAATATATCCCCCTATGGACGAGATACAGGACCAGCTGCATCAAACACCATCCTCTGATCCCAATTCAATTGCTCATAGTTATTCCAATTTGTCGTTTGATTTACAGAGTTGTCAGCTAAAATTGGATGCTCATAATCCATCTGTATAGGCTCACCATGAGATGTCCAATTGTAGTAATTTTTCTTAAAATCTTTCTTTTAGAGGTCCCATGTCACATCCTCCGTGGATTTGTACTTACGATTTTTACGTACACTACATGGACAATGAATTTGCTCTCTCCATCCATAAAATCATGTTATGTTTTTGCCCAGTCTATAAACTCAGTGAACCCATCTATAAATTCTTTTGTAAGATGACAATTACCGGGTACATTCTTCTCATACATCCACTTTCTCAATTCTCTCCACATCTTGTTCTAAAATCAACAAATATTATATATATTCATTAACATACATACATACATAAAAAACTAAAAATTCCAAGAATAAAATGAATATATATAAATAAACTAGTAAAAAATTTGTACTAACCTTAATGTAAGTCAGCTAAATGTCTAAATGTGTGACTCGTTGCAGTAACGTGATCATTAATGGTCTAATGCAAAGATTGATTAAAAAATCGGTTGTGTGGATGGAAGGAGAGAAGAGGAAGAAGTTGTTGATGATTATAAAAATAAGTGTGAACTACAATGAGGGTTTTCTTATATTACGTTTTTTTGCAACGGATTTTGCAAAGGCTTTGCACCGGACTTTACAACAGAATGATATTTCCGTTGCAAAATCATTGCAAAACATAAAGAATTTTAAAATAGTGAATTACAACTGTCACAAACATATTGCAACGGAAAAACCATTGCAAATCCAACGGCTCAATAATTAATGCCTATAGTTGTATGTACGGATTGCAACAATTTCATAGATTGCTGCAAGACCGTTGCAAAATTATCGGCAAGTTTTGAAAATGGAAAATTATGCGTTGCTAAATCTGTTGCAAATCACAATATTCACTTTGCAACTACATGTTTTCGTTGCAAAGTCCGTTGCACATTTTTTGCAACGGATTTAACTAGAATTTTCGTTGCAAAGTATGCAATGAAAAATTACTGTTGAAAAAACCATGGAAGTTTGCAACGGAATTTGTCGTTGCAACATTTTGCCACGACTTTTTGCCACGACTTATGTTTAATGTGAGACATCTTAAAGTTGACCAAATTTTATCCGTTGCAAAATATCATTGTTAATTTGCAACTAAAGTTGCAATGTAAAAAAAATCAGAATTCATTGCAAAATTGTTGAAAAGTCGTTGCAAATTTGCAACGGATTGGCCCGTTGCAAAATGTTCGTTGCTATAGCCCTGTTTTTTTGTAGTGTCTATATGTTTTTTTTTTAACTTCTTAATCTTATCTTCATATGCACTGATTGGTATAACATATTTTTTATTCAATAATATATTATGTTACAATTTAATTTTTTATGTCACATTTGTCGTTGTAATACTTTTATTTTATCAATTAATATTAAAAAAAAATAATAGATGTAAAAGTAAAGCATTCAAAATTATGTAATACTAAAAAAATCAAGTATTAAGAGATTCACTCAATAGTTGAATTTTCACAAGAATTTCAATTTAGTAATATCATATCCATATATCAATTTTAATTTGTAATTAAATTTTGATATTTATTCTTTAATATATATATATATATATTTATTTAAGTTTAGATTAGTATTTTATATTTTCTTCATGTGTAGTTTATTTTAAATTTTTAATGTGTCGTGGTAAATTAAAATTTTCTTAAAATAATTAAGATTTCTTCTAGCAAAGTAATTGTGTTGAAATATTATTTGGCATATTAGTTTTTGTAGTTGAATATATATATTATTCATTCTCTAAGTAGTTTAGAGCAATTAAAACTCTTAAAGATTTTTCTTATAGGAAGTTATTTTTTCTAAAACTAGTTTTATAATATAATTTCTGTGAATGTTATTAAAATTTAATGCTTGACATGTATGTGTAATTGGGTTCATTCATGATTCATTATTAGATGCATGTTATTAAAATTCTGTATAATTGAATTCATTCATGATTCACGATTTAGGTCTTTTATCCTAAATTTATATGGAGGAGGTTTAGAATATTTAGAATTCTGAATTGTTAAAAATTCTAAAATCTGTTATATAATAATTAATAATATTTAAATGAAGGTATATTTGTCATTTCACAATGGGGAACAAACAATTTGAGTATTCACACATTTATATAGAGTACAGATTTAGTACATGATAATTATTATATCATTAGGTATTAGGAAAAAAAGGCTTTCAAGAAAGTTTTTGAATATTCATAAATCTTGTGGTATAGATATCAATATCTTATATATAAAATACATATCTATTGGCACTAATTTTTGCTCTTTTTTACTTACTTTCCTAATGAAGTTGTATATTTTCCTTGACACTGTACTTGGCTCTAATATTCTTTCCCAATTCTGCTAGCATGTTGGAGTGTCATGGAATGTTATGACTGGAATAGAATGAAGTGCAATATTCTACCAAAGAGTTGGAGGAAGAAGCCATGATGAGTTTTTTTTGTTGGGAAAATTGGGTAATATTGCACTTTTAATCGCATAGGATCGGTGATTCAACACATTTAATCCTCTATTTTACGGAATTTTTAAAATAACCCCTAAATTGAAAAAACTCGTCATATTTAGTCTTCAATCGTCCCAAATCAAGAAAAATCAACACATTTAGTCCTCTGTCTTACGGAATTTATGATACTAAATGTGTAGAGTTTTTTCAATTTTGGGAGCATTTTGAAAATCCTATAAAAACATAAGACTAAATGTGTCAAGTTTTTCCAATTTTGGGATAATTTTGAAAATTTTGAAAAACAAAGGATTAAAAGTGTTGTTTTTAGAGGACTAAAAATGTTGAACCACCTATTCTAACGGACTAAAAGTGTAATTTTTCCGGGAAATTTCTTACCATTCATTATCTTATTAATCAAGTTTGTGAGTCCTAGGATGTGTATAATAATGTTATAATGTAAAATATGATAATATTATATGTAGGTTGAGGGTCCATAACTGGTATCAAGGATTGGTGTACCACTTCGGATAGTGGCCAAAATGGTGCATTTGGATGTGTACGTGTTTATGTTATAAATTGAAAATAATGACATCATCTTGTAGCAAATATCAAAATTTAATACTACATATAACATCCCAAAACATACATTGTATTTGGTTTTATTTTTGGAGTGTTATGTTTTGTTTTGTAGAGATAGAAGAGAAAAATAGAGATAAATAAATATGTGGTAGAATAGGGTGTATGTTTAGGTTTATTTTTGGACATAATTTTAACAAGTATAAAAAAGATTTTGTATGTATTGTGTTTGTATATTAGGAGACAACAAACACTGGTCATTATGAAATTATGTTTCTTTTATATATTTTTATAAATGTATATATGTATATGGTAATATTTATTGATTTGTAGGTGGATTAAATTATATGTATATATTTGATTTGATGCTTTGGCAGGAGTTGGACCGAAACCACCCAAAATAAGGTGTTTTCGGGTTAGGTCATGTTTGACTTTATTTTCGTCCCATCTTGAAGATGGGCTAAAAATAAAATCAAACATAGTGATAAATTCTTTATATTCTTTAGATGAAATAAGTAACCGTGGCATGTAATACATGTGTCCAGTATAATTAGATAGACTAGATACATGTTTTAGAAACAAAAACTTGAACATGAAGTGAATGCTGGGGTAAACATGGTAGCAATATACTGACTTGCAATGGTAAGTGAGTGTTTGCCCAAATTTGGAGTTTGCAAACATAATTACCCGACTAGAAAATATGGACAAATTAATTTGTGATTTCAAATGGAAAGGACTGCAATAGCTAAAGAGGATCTTGCTAATGAAGATTATATTCCAAATTCTTCTCTCCATACTGCCATTCAAAGGAAAGTTGGATTTTGAATTTGATCGCATAATCTCCTCCGAACTTATGAAGTAAATTATGGGTTATTTGGAAATTTGGTATTAAGTCCTTCAGAATTTGATTACAAGAAAGATATAAAACCTCTATGGTTGGAAGACTTTGTCGTGGTCGAGAGTTTTTGATTTCAGCATTGGACTTTATTTGTTGTGTGTATTGACTTACTGTACGACTTGACATTGTCTTGTTGTTCAGTTTGACTCGTTGTTTTGTTGTTTGGTTTGCTTTGTTGTGACGTGATGCACTCTGTCTCCCTTGTTGTGTTGATTTACTGGAGAAACACTCCCATTTATAGTTGTAGGGCAGAAACTACTGTTGCGATTGCTTAAGGAATTCTTATGTGACAAATTAGCTAACCAAATTAAAGAAGAGTAGTTAAGTAGGGTGGTCATTCTAGTGGAAGGATTGAACAAAATAGAAAGATGGTTCTGTAAGCGCGAGAAGATAACATGTACTTCACATGATTGAAACAATCACCAACTGTTTCACGTCTTTATGAAAGATTGATAGATGATGACAAGGTAGCGTGATTTGATTTGTTTTATTTTCTTAACCACAAGGTCTGATTTAGAAGGAAAAAAATGCAATTTTGGTTCACTAACATAAGGGTGGTGGCACTTTTGGTCCAGGGCTATTCCAAAATAGCATTTCAGAATACTAACTTTTAAAAAGTTGCAATTGATGTCCAAAGTGCCCTAATCTCGCGGGAACTCCGTCACGACAAATGCACGTGACCCCAAAAAATTGGGGGTTTTTGACATCTCTGGCCAAGTTCGCCTACGGACCTATTAAATACGATAGATGCTGATGTGGCAAGTCTGGCGTGTTTAATTTTTGGACAAGGTGACTTGGCAGCCTTATGGTGGCAAGTCTGACGTGTTTAATTTAAACACGTCAGACTTGCCACATCAGCATCCACAGTATTTAAGAGGCCATGTAGGCTAATTTCGCCGAAGACATCAAACTCCCCTAATTTTTGGGGGTCACGTGCATTGGGCGTACGTGTTCCGGCGAATTAGGACATTTTGGATGTCAACTGCAATTTTTTAAAAGTTAGTGTGACATTTCCTTCATTTTCGCCAGGAGCCAGGAGTAACATGCAATTTAGGAGCGCCGTGGGGTTTGATGTAACATTTCCTTCATTTTCGCCAGCAGTTGTTTGAGAATGACTTCTCCTTGCTGTCGATTGACTTTGATAGTTTATATTCATATCAAGAAATCTTCTTTCAAATTGATTTGTCCACTTTATACTCATATCAATGAGTTTTCTTTCATTTGGATTTGTAGACAGTTCATACTCGTATCAAGGAGTTATATTTCATTTGGAATTTTTGGATAGTTTGTACTTGTATCAAAGAATTTTCTTTCATTTGAGAATTGTTGATAGTTTATACTCGTGTCAATTTGTTCTGTTTCATCTGGGATTTTTGGATAATTTATACTCGCATGAAAGAGTTTTTGTTCATTTTGAATTTGGCAGACAATTTATATTTGTATCAAGGAAATTTGAACTTGTATTTGATAGACAGTTTATACTGGTGTCAAGGAGGATTTTTTTATTGACCGTTTAGGCTCACATCATGGAGTGTTTGGGATGACTTCTGACTTGAAGAGATTGAAAAGTTTATGCTCATATCCAAGAACATTGTTGACTTCGAGATGATGGAAAGTTGTCCTGTCCATATTTATGGCTTTCATAGACAATGGTGTTTTCTTTTCCACTAGCTTGTCTCTTTCAACATGATTTGAGGAGGCATGATTGTGCAAGTTGCTTCTCCATTGTGGTTACCTGTTAGTGTAGGGGATCAGAAAGCCAATTAGTTGGTTGTTTTTTAATCCACTGTTAATAATTTTATTCGATGTAATGTTAAATATCATGAATACAATTTATTCTTTGGCCATCTTTGTCGTATTATATTATATGTTATTACTGCATTTAACGGACAAAGCCCACATACCTCCTAAACCAATGAAGTTGGGTTGTGCATTTGATGGCGACTATGAAACCAACTTCCGATGGTTGGTCTGAAACATTCCAAGTCGAAAGCCCTCATGAATGGGCATTGAGGAGTTTTATAAGGACTTACACTAAGTGATGTATTCATATGATGAGTATTGAGTTGCACTGATGACAGACGTATGACGTCTACGCACTTTAATGGGTGCTTATTAAGTGGTTTGTTAAGTTCACCGAATTGACTCGCAGGAGTTGTTATATGGAAGTCCATGTGGCATGATTGGTATGTTAAAAATCCTTAGCTGTGATAGTATGCAATTTAGTTTCCCAACCTGAGGAGCCACAATAGCTTTGTGTATGGGGCGGTTATATCTTGGCTCTTGCTGATGTCACCACTTATGCGTGGTTGTCAAAAGCCCTACACCAATGCGGTCAGATTGTACATGGACGTTGGTGTGCTCCAAGAAGGAATCCATCGCCCATCATGAGATGATGGCGACCTCTTATGTCCTGGACCGTGTTCATCTCTAGAGGTTTGTGGCCACAACTGTTAATCAAATAGAAAATAATTTTCGATGTTGATTAATGAGAAACATAGTCAAGAGTGGATACATAAATATCAAAGTCAAGTATAAAAATCGATTTAGAATTCCATGCCTTAGACTTTGATCAGGAGATCGCTTGATGGAAGGATTGTATCTGTACGGTACGCAAAGTTAAAAGTTCACACCAATTTCACCTATTTTCTAATGTCATGGACCGTTGCTAGACAACTGCCCACAATAACGGGTGCTCTTGGATTAGTGAGTTAATCAAGAGTGAAAATCGAATATGATTCAATTAAATCTAGAGCAAATTAGTTGTTGAATTAAATTGTATACTTGGTACAAGTTCAAGTCTAACTGAAGGTGGACCTAAAATGTCACACACAACACTAACAATATTGAAAAATTATTTGGAGAATTAATTTTTGATCAGAATTAATTATAAAATTAATTCTGAAAGAGAGAGAGAGAGAGAGAGAGAGAGAAATGAGTAATTTAAATGAGTTTAAATTAATCATATGAATACTTGGATTATTCAATTGAGATCATATCTTATAGGAAACACAAAGTATTAATTAATTGAATTAATCAAATATTTAAATTTTAGAATTGATTAATTGGATTAATTAATCTTCGGTCGAAGAATTAAATAAAGATTTGATGTTGACTAAAAATTAATTGATTGAATCAATTAATTACTAATTCGAAGTCAAAGTGTTTTTAATTCAAATTGTGGTCAAGCCTCAAGGGACCCTCAATGGACCACAGGGACCACAAGGACCTACCATGCATTAAAGGCCCTTGATAAGGGCTTGCATCCAAATGAATCGAGTTCACTTACCTCTTGACTTGAAGTAAGTCACACCCTCTATATATAGAGGGAGTGGTTGGCCATTTTAAGGGGCTTGCAAGGTGTGTTTATCTATATTTCTCTCCTTTACTCTCTTGTATCTCTGTACATCCAAAGTTGTATTTCCTTTCATCTTTCTCAAGAACTTGAGATTACTTCAAATTTCTTTCTTGAGAAACCTATAATACTTTTTACTTCATAAAAGTGTTGTTTTAGTTCTGCTCTCTTGAGTTTTTAGAAAACTCAAAGAGACACAAATTGGTGTTTTGTGTGGATTTGCTAGAGAGTACATATCTTTGCTCTTGTATAGACGAAGCAAGAAACTTTTGTTGGAGGAGCGCTTATGAACCTAGAACACTCCACTACTCTCAAAGAGTTATTTACCCGTTGACTTACATCAACTAGTTGGTGTTGAAGTGGACGAATAGCCCAATTGACGTGGGATATGATCCCGTTTAATATTTTATTTATCTCTTCTGTTGTTCATTTTACGCCCCGGTCTTATACCGATTCCTTCATTACCTATAGGTTATCATTGCGTGAAGGATAGCAATGAGGGGACTTAAGTTGATCTCTATTAGGCTTGTTGAGTTTGAGCCATTTGAAAGGATGATGTCAATGATCTTACCCTTGGGCAGAGGATTGACCTGTGATAGTAGCAATGACATCAAAAGGATACCTTTTGGTTTAGAGAGCTTGATTCTGCTTGGCAGCCATAGGGCATTTGAAAGTGACAGTGTGAATGTTGACGTAGGAGGAAGAAATGAGGGACATACATTGTCCCACTCAACGTGCTAGAAATTTGTCATGAAATTTTGAGTTCGCAAAAGTTATTACACGACTAAAAAATATGAAAAAATTTGTGAATTTAAATGGAAAGGATTACAACTTCTAAAGAAAAGAGGATCTTCACAAATGAAGGCTATTTCCTCTTCTCTCCAAGTTAGGGGTGGCAATGAGTTGAGCTCGAGCTCTAGCTCGATTTTGAGTGGTATGGCTCGAGCTCAAGCTCGACGAGCTCCTACAGTTCGAGCTCAAGCTCGAGCTCGAATCTTGCCTAATTACCTCGAGCTTGAGCTAAACTCAGCTCCAGCTGACTTCAAGCTCCTTAGCTCGAGCTCGAGCTCGTAATTATTGGTATAGTTTTTGGTATATTTTTTAATTATTGGTATAATTTAATAAAATTATATTCTTATAAAATATAGGGTTAAATACACTTTGTCCTCCTGAACTATTGTTGATGTAACATTTACCCACCTAAACTAATAAATATAACACTTACCCCCTTTGTTGGACAAAATTACCCTTCATTCCTTAAATATTATATTATTCTCAATATATTTTTAGCATTTTACACATTAAAATCATCACCAAATTTTTTTTAACTAATTTTTTTTATTAAGTGAAGAATTTAAATGAAAAATGTAGCAATAAATCAGTATGTATAATAAATATATAACAAATTTAATATTTCAACAACTCATATATACTTTTGAAAAGAAATTGACAATATATATGCACAATCAAAAGTTAAAGACTTTTAGGAAAAAAGATTAATAAATAAATTTTGCCATATTTTTTAAAGAAAATATATTTAAAAAATGGATATACAATTACTCATTTTTATCTAAAAATTAAGTTTTTTAATATATAACTAAATTTTGTTACCAAACTAAAAAATCTTTTACATGAAAGGTTTTTGTGTATTTATTGTACTCATTCATTAAGTGTATATATGAGTTATTGTGATATTATATTTGTTGTGTATCTATTCTATATATAGTAACTTATTACTCCACTTTTAATTTAAATTCTTCACTTATTAATTTTTCTTTTAGTTAGAAAATAATTTGGTGATGATTTAACATGCAAAATGCTAAATATATTAGGAATAATATAATTATCTAAGGCATGAGGGGCAATTTTGTCTAACTAAGGGGGTAAGTGTTATTACATTTGTTAGTTCAGGGGGATAAATGTTACATCAAGAATAGTTCAAGGGGTCAAGGTGTATTGTACCCTAAATTATAATAGTATAGAATATGTATATATATAAGTTAATTGTTAGGACTTGTCAATTTAAAAAAGTATAAGAGATTACAAATAAATATTAAAATATAACATAGAATTTACATGTGTCATATTAAAAAAAATATTAAAACTTATTGTTGATTAAGCTTATTGATTTATTATTATTATTATTATTATCATTATTATTATTATTATTATTATTATTAGATCAATTCATGGAAATCACTAAGTTTTGACATAAATTTACAAGTAAAATTTATAGATTGTATAATGTATTACTATGTATTTTGATATAAATATAAAACTCACAAATATATATAAAAAATCATAACTAATTGTTAGGACTTGTCAATTTAAAAAAGTATAAGGGGGTTATAAATATATATTAAAATATAACATAAAATTTATATGTATCATATTAAATAATTATTTTAAAAAATATTAAAATTTTACTAAATTGTTGATTAAGTTTATTTTTATATAAACTATAAAGGTTAAATGTATAAATAAAAGTACCATAGTTTATTATTATCTAAAATAAAATGTATGATATTGATTAATAATTACAATATATGGTCAATTTTGAGTATGAAATTGATAAAGTACTGAATATGAAATTAAACATATAAAAATTCAAAAAATAAAAAAAAATATATAAATAATTTTTTTTTTAAAAGGAAAAGCTCATGAGCGCTCTTGAGCTTAACGAACAGAGAGAATTGAGCTCGAGCTCGAGCTCGAGCTCGAGCTCGAAATACTCGGGTTTGAGCCAAGCTCAAAATCGAGCCGGCTCGACTCGTCTGCCACCCCTACTCCATATAATTCAAGCGGTGGAAGCTTGCTATTAGATGTGGATGTGCAATCTCTTCCGGACTTATTAGAGCAAATTACGATTACCTTGAAATTTTGTATCAAGCATTAAGAATTTGATGCCAAGAAAGATAGAACCTTCCCAGTTCCAACACGTTGTCGGGTCTGAGAGTTTTGAATTTTATTTTTCGTATGTGTATTGACTTTTTGTAAGGTTTGTCTTGTTCCCTGACTTGATTTTGGCTATTTGACTTGACTTTTGAATTCTGGTCTGGCTTGACTTATTGTGTCACTTGAGTTGTTTGTGTAACTTGTTGTCTTATTCTCTGACTTGACTTGTTGTGCTGAATTGCTTAAACAACGTCCTTATGTGTAGTTGTAGGGGTAGAAATTCTTGTTGTGATTGTTTGATTAGGTGGTGCAATTTGATTGACCCTCCACGATTCAATGAGGCTTATTTTCTTATTCACAAGAAGTGATTTAGAATCACCAAATTATTAATACTTGCTTTTTTATTATCTTGGAGCTCACTTATGTTGGGCTTGAACACATTGATTTTTTTAGTGAATCATATGTGGTGAAATACAAAAAAACTCATGTGTTTTAGTGAAATTGCAAAAAAAAGAAAAACAAAATATATACACAAACAAACAAACCTCTATGTTCAAGAAATGGGCTAAACATTTCCTTGTGATATATGTAATGTAGAAAAAAAAAAAAAAAACACAATTTCATCAATTTTTTTTATGGAGAGTGCGATTAACACGCTGATGTGCGAGGGTTAAAGTTATTTTCAGCTTTCCACCTACTTTTTGCATGCGAAAATGTCCAAATTGAGCCTTTCTAAATAAATAACACAAATTCCATTTGACACCAACAATTGCAATTTACTTTTAATAAAGGAGAAATATATAAAAATAAATCATTGTTTTTAAACTTTTATCATAATCTTTTATATATATATATTATTACTACTATTATTATTATTATTATTATTATTATTCACTTATAACTATTTTATTAATTAATATTGATACCATTAATAGTGTATAATCCCAGGAGGCCCACGGCAAAGGCTTAAGGTAGAGACCTAAGGCGAAGGATCGGGACAAAGGCTCAACTTAGAAAAAAGCTCATATTAGGGGAGGCTCAAGATGCGTGGCAGCCAAGTCCCCTTAGGCCTTAGTGATGCATGGTCGGAACCGTATCAAGTTAGCGTGAAATTTGAGTCCTTCATGCTGCCACGCGAGACGTCCGCGGGTTAAGCACAGGGAGGTTATCCACTCAAACCATCCTTTCATGAAAGTCTGATGCCCCGTTTATCAGGATCCAACCAACGTGGAGTTTAAGTTCCCATAGAAGATAACAATCCTAGTTAGTCGAGAACAGATAGCCGCAGACAGGGGAGTTAGGTCTTAAACTATAAAGCTTAGCCCAAGTTGCAAGGGAGAAGGACTCCTTCGGCGAAAGGAGGGAGGGCCTATAAATAGGCTTCCCCTTCCTCTCTAAAATGTTTAAGCTTTTCATAACACTTGTACATGGGAAAAAGTTTTACTACTTAAAGCACGCGTATTTTCATTCTTATTATGCTAATCATTATTCTTCCGATCAAATGTATTTTATCTTTCACGATTAGTTATTAACTTGACGTTGAAGTGCTAATATACTTTTTTCAGGTCCCCTCTCTAAACTTGCAAAAATCCAGGCCCAAAAGTTTCAAGTTGAGCTTGTTCAAATGAGGAGTTTTTCGCTTGCATGAAGTGGTGCCATATGTGGGAACACAAAATTAAGACGTGAGGATTATGGATGCACTAAACAGTGGGATGGATAAGCAGAAAGGGTTGATTCTCAGGCTAGAGAGGCTCAGGCCCTCTAGCTGGTGCTAGGTGCACAACTGGCACCCCTAATCCGTGGAGGTGAAGGCATGTCTGACCCCGGATCTAACCTACAACAACACTTCCTCAGACACTTCTTTGGGTAGGTAATTATCTGCCGCATTGGAGACATTGCAACAGATGATTCGACACTGTACGTGAACAGATAGCAGCCATCCCTTAGGTTCCTTCTGCAGCTCCCCAGCCGTGGAGATCCCTACCCTCCTTATGGGAGAAGTCAGGATGAACCTGCCTCAAGATCCCCCACCTAGGAAAGAAATGCACTTCCGCAGCCATTGGAAAATGTCCTAACGAATGGAGAATTCAGTTGGAGCCCCTCCAATGGGGGCTCCAAAACATGCAACAGTGGGTCCCTAGGGTCTCGCTAGAGGAGTAGGGGGTATCCAGTTCAGTGAAGATGTCATGACAGACAAGCTCTCAGCCAATCGTTGGACTCCAACCATGGCAGAATATGATGGGTCAACAGACCCGAGGGTCCCTTGTCTTGATTTGAAAAGAAGCTCTCCTTCACCGTTACATGGATGAGGTTAAATGCTAGGCGTTCGTCACTAAGTTCGCTCGAGCAGCTCAGTAATGGTTCAACCAATTTTTCGTTAACTCAATCAAGACTTCTTAAGAATTCCGTTCTCTTTTCCTTCACCAAATCGCTAGTAGCAAATAGCATCGAAAGATGGCCATGAGCCTATTCTCAGTCCAACAAAAGGAGTCAGGATCTCTGAGATAGTACCTCCAGCACATCAAAGTTGCTGCCCTGGAAGTCCCTTCAGCTACCCCCAAGGTAGTGACCAACACATTCTCGCATGGACTGCATGATGGAGATGTATTTAAATGTTTAACTAAAAAACGGCACCAGACTTTTAAATACTTTGTGGCACAGGCAGAAAAGTATATTAACATGAAAGAAGCTTAAGCCTCCAAGAAGGAAGGTTAGGGGGAAAATAGGATGATTCAAAAGGAGGACGGACATTCCATGAAACTAAAGATAGAGTTTTGAGACAAAAGCCCGTGGGAGACGATCTAGAATTTGCCATAAAGTTCAATTTCGAGGCCTCTAATAATGAGGTAGAATACGAAGAACTTGTTTCAGGCGTGAAGATAGCTTGGGAGGCTAGGGTAAAGCATCTCATAGTGTACTCCGACTCACAACTCATAGTTAAATAAATAGAAGGAATACATGAGGCCAAGGAGGCTAGAGTGGTTCAATACTTGCAAAAGATTGAAGACCTAAAGTCAAGCTTTGAGAGGTTCCAGCTTCAGCAAATTATTAAGGTGCTAGCTTGATAAAAAATTGCCAGACTAGGCAGATCACCATACAATATCTCGCTAGCCGAGGGCCATTAGGAGGTAAAGGCCAATTCCATTGTGGGGGACTGGTGACAGGTAAACATGGCCTGGCTATGAGAGAGGACTCTCCTATCCGATCGTAGACAATCTTCCCGGATCAAAGCTAAGGCCACTCGCTTTGTCTTTGTGGGGAGACCCTATATAAATAATATATCACACATCCCCTACAGAGGTGTCTGTCCTCTGGAGGAGGACAATATGTCCCTTAGGGAAATACACAGCGGGTGTTGTGGGGCTCATGTGGGAGCTATGGCGTTGGTTGGAATGCCCTACGAGCGGGGTACTTATGACCTACTATGAAGAATGATGCACACAAGCTACTTCACAATTGCGACAAGTGTCAACACCATCCCATTCTTATCCACCAACTAAAGTAGGGATTCCCTCTCACCCGATAGAGGATTACTTAGAGAAGGACAACTCCCACCTCCTCAGACAAGCCTAGACTTCATCGAGGAGGTCCAAAGAAGGCTTTCCTCTACATGTAATACTAAAAAGATGTGATGATTAACGCTCACAGCAAACGAGTAAATCCCCGAGATTTTCAAGTGGGGGACTTAGTCCTCCAATGGGTTAATACACTAACACCGGTGGGTAGATAGACCTTAACCGGGAAGGTCCTTATAAAATAACAGGGATCCTTGGACATGGAGCTTACGAACTAAAAGCCCTGAAAGGACGACCCCTGTGTTGGTAGTGTAATGTCCACAACCTCAAAGGATTCTATCCCTGAATAAGCTTTGCCCCAAGGCAGATGTCCTCTCAAGAATAAGCCCTGCCCTAGTGTCACGGGCGGACTCTTTTGTTACAGTGGAATATCACTTTTTCACCCGTGATGCCTCTCAGGTTGCGCTCAATCTTCGACCGACCTTCATCCATTCGAGTCCTAACGGTTTTCCCATCATGTGTCTTCGACACGCGCAGATCACCACCACGACATTCGAACGCGTCCCTATGCGACACCTTGTGCCCGTGCACTCGCCTATCCGAAATGCCCATGTTCCCTGAGGGTCGCGGCTTGCACGCCTTGTGTGTCTTCATGTCTGGCCCCGACTACCTAGCTTGCCATCATGCATCTCGCCCACAATCTCAGGTCCTTTCGATACATCTCGCAATGGCTCGAAGCATCCTCGCCCCATCTCGGCACTATGGGCCAAACTTACACCCACAACGCCCATCGCACGCACAACAATCACTCGGTGCATTACCGGCGCATGTCCTCGCCATGCCCGTCTCGCATGCCTCGCCCGAGTAGGGCAACATCACCCGTCCGTCGCCCAACTCGTATGCCAACATATCGCATCAGTCCCGCACGGCATGCACAACATACATTCTTGCCTTTCGGCGTGGCCTCATAATTTGCCCACAGCGCGACGTCGTCCCACGACCGCGTATCTTGGCCAACGGACAATCATGCATGGCTAGAACCCAATAGCGCATGTCACGAGTAGTTTACGAGGTCTTTCAGTGCTTCGCCTCGATCGCTCATTCCGCCTAAGAGGTGTTGCCTATGACTTCCCGCAGCCCCTGGGCATCCTCGCAATCACACGGAGCCTCTCGGCGCATTGCTTGCCCAATGTGTGCCATCTTGGCCCCATGCCGCCCTTTCGGTTCCCATACCGCCCGAGGACTTTAGCCCTCCCTTCGAGGTTTCTAAAGCCGGCCCTTGAGGCCCCCATGCCCCAAGGGAATCACTCATTTAATGTCTCACTGCAAGGAGGGGACTGGCTGGAGCTCACCACTGTTGTCCCCCTTATAATAGGCTTAAAAACATTTTCCCTTATTCCAGCAGTAGATATTCAAAGTCCTTGAAATGGCCGAGGAGCGCACCTTTTTCACAACTCCCTCACCCGACGTCCGAATTGCGTACCGCTTGAACCATTGCGCTCCCGCGTTCCAGGCCGACATCCTCTTGTCGCCCGGACGTCCTCCGCAAGTCACTGCCGACATTCCTAGTTAAGGGGCGGCAGGTGACACCCAGGTAGGCGTCCTCTGCCTGAGTTGGGCGATTATCACTGACGGATACTTACGAGGATTTGGGAAAAGAATGTCAAATCTTCGAAATATAGGCTCAAATTCTAATTTCTAATGTAAAAGGTGGTCTTATTTTGTAGAAATGTGTGTGGAAATGAAAGTATGTTAAATTGATTAATAAGATTATATATTTTATTTTTGTTAGTACTAAATCAATATATCTTTTATTAAAACAAAATTGATAATCGTATTAATAATCTATATATCTATATTTTATATAAATGTGTGAATACTCAAATTGTTTGTTTTCCATTGTGAAAAGAAAAATATACCCTCATTTACATATTATTAATTATTATATTACAGATTCTGAAATTTTTAACACTTTGGAATTGTAAATATTCTAGACCTCCTCCATATAAATTTAAGATACAAAACTTAAATAGTGAATCATGAATGAATTCAATTACATAGAATTTTAATAACTTGCTTCTAGTCATGAATTATGAATGAGCCCAATTATATAGACCTATCACGTATTAACACTACAAAAAAACAGACCTATAGCAACGGATTTTTGCAACGGATTTCATGAAAAATTCGTTGCAAAACAGATTTGCCATGGACTTTTGCAACGGAAAATTGTCCGTTGCTATAGGTACCACTGCTATATAGCAACGGATTTGTTGGTCGTTGCAAAATATTGCCACGGATTTTTATCCGTTGCAAAAATCCGTTGCAAAAATCGTTATTTAAAAAGTTGACTTTTTATATTTTGCAACGACTTTGTGATGGTATATTCGTGGCAAAGTTGATGACAATTCGTTGCAAAATCGGGTTTTATTTGCAACTACATTTGCAACGAAATATCGTTGCAATATTGCAACGGAATATTTGCAACGTCATTCCGTTGCAAATTTTGCAACGAAATATTTAGCTATAATTCGTTGCAAAATCATTTTATTTGCAACGATATTTGCAACGAAATGTCGTTGCTATATTGCAATAATTTTTTGCAACGATATTCCGTTGCAAAATTTGCAACGACATAATTTACTATAATTCGTTGCAAAATAATTTTCATTTACAATGACAATTGCAACGACCAATCCATTGCAAATTTTACTACGATAATTGCAACGACAATTTCATAATTTATATTCAATAATAATATATTTAATTTAATTCTAACAATAAAATTCAAATATGACAATATATTTAAGGCAACATACTTAAAATAAAGATAGTTCAACATTCCAATCCAAAAAATAAAAGTATTCAATTTAAAGCATACAAATTTAAAGAGGGGGATCAAATTCATTGACAATCTTGTGGAGGTGGGTGGTCGGGGGGGTTATCACCGGGACTATCTTCAGATTCACTCATATCATCTTCAAGCGCAGTACCAAATTTATCGGACATGAAACTCATTATTTTTCTCCATCTTTTTAGCGTTGCGCTCTATTTGTCGTTTCATGTTCTCGTTTTCACGAAACAACTTCTGTACCAACTCTGATTCATGGTGCTCCGGTACTGGAGTGAGATTACTTGTTCTAGTCGAGTTAGAACAAGTATAAATCCTCGCCTCCGAACCTATCCCCCAAACTCGACCCTTCTTTACTCCTCCAATTGCTTCCAACCATAGTTGTTGATCGTTAACTGATGTGCTCGAAGATGACTCTGGTAGACTTTGAGAAGCAGTATTATGATCATCACTCAGCTTTTGAAATTTTTCCTATACAATTAAGAATATTATAATTTGGAAATAAATTAAATTATTTACTTATGATTTCAATGTAATAATAAAAACTTACAATTGCATCCGCCACTCTCGGACCAGCCCAATTGCCTTCTTTTGTTTTCCAACACTTCTCCACCTGCTCAATAAGTGTCGGCGGGCGACCGAGTGATTCCTCCTAACAAATTTTCAAAAACAAAAAAAAACAAACAATAATCTTGAGTAAAAGAATCAATTATTATTTAGAAAATAAAAAAATAAATTATTTTATATCTTACCAACTTCCGTTTGTGTTTTGAAAAAGAAGCAGAACCACCTCGATAAATTGTAGATGCAGATGCAATGTTTGTTTGACGATTCTTCTTATTAACTTCTGAAATGGCTTTAAATTTTTCATCACCCCACTCTTTCTGCAACCCTGCCCAAACTTCATCAGACATCCAACCAGCTCTCATTTTCGTCTTCCTACATCGTGACATCGCCTCTCTGATCCATTTCCCGACCCTAAAATTATAACTCTTGCGGATTTGGGTTTGAAGCATTGGATCCCACGTGTAACATTTCTACAAAATATAATACAACAATATGATAACAACACCAAAAATAATTAATATTCACATAAACTAAGAGTTAAACATATAAATCTTACACTAAATTTTTGAAACCAAAACTCCTTAGTCTCTTGGGGAACCTTTTTGAAACAAGGCCATGGCCCTAAATAATAGCCAGTAATAATATCCTTGATGACCAATTGAACTTTCGAATCCCTACAAAGTATCGAATAAATAATTGTAAAAATAAATATAATATAATATTTTAAAATATTTTTAAAACAATCAAACATTTTAAATTTTCTTACAAGATATCCGTTGGAGTAATGACTTTTAATGGAGTTACATCGGAAGGGACATCATTAGAGGCAACTTCGGGCACTGATGCAGATGGTGGTGGTGGTGGTGGTGGTGGTGCTGATGAGGAAACTGCAGGTGATGGCGATGGAGCTACACATGTATTTCCCGTCTCAACATGAAAATGAGGTTGAGTGGGAGATGAGGAAGGTGTCTCTCTAGCTACATGTGTAGTTGGAACAAGCGGTGGGGTAGATGATGGTCTAGCCTTATGACCCCTACCTCCTCTAAATCCTCCTCGCACCATGTCTACATTAGTTGAAAGTTAACAACATTAGTTTAGTTGAATTTTTAACTTGTGATATAACTAAGTTTATTTAGTTTAGGTAAAGATGTTAAGTTGAAAGTTGACAAAATTACACTTGTTTAGTTACATTTTTAACTTGGGATATAACTAAGTTTATTTAGTTTAGGTAAAGATGTTAAGTTGAAAGTTAACAAAATTACACTTGTTTAGTTACATTTTTAACTTGTGATATAACTAAGTTTATTTAGTTTAGGTAAAGATGTTAAGTTGAAAGTTAACAAAATTACACTTGTTTAGTTGCATTTTTTACTTGGAATATAACTAAGTTTATTTAGTTTAGGTAAAGATGTTAGGTTGAAAGTTAATAAAATTACACTTATTTAGTTGCATTTTTAACTTGAAATATAACTAAGTTTATTTAGTTTAGGTAAAGATGTTAAGTTGAAATTTAACAAAATTACACTTGTTTAGTTACATTTTTAACTTGGGATATAACTAAGTTTATTTAGTTTAGGTAAAGATGTTAGGTTGAAAGTTAATAAAATTATACTTATTTAGTTGCATTTTTAACTTGGAATATAACTAAGTTTATTTAGTTTAGGTAAAGATGTTAGGTTGAAAGTTAATAAAATTACACTTATTTAGTTGCATTTTTAACTTGAAATATAACTAAGTTTATTTAGTTTAGGTAAAGATGTAAAGTTGAAAGTTAACAAAATTACACTTGTTTAGTTACATTTTTAACTTGGGATATAACTAAGTTTATTTAGTTTAGGTAAAGATGTTAGGTTGAAAGTTAATAAAATTACACTTATTTAGTTGCATTTTTAACTTGGAATATAACTAAGTTTATTTAGTTTAGGTAAAGATGTTAAGTTGAAAGTTAACAAAATTACACTTGTTTAGTTACATTTTTAACTTGGGATATAACTAAGTTTATTTAGTTTAGGTAAAGATGTTAGGTTGAAAGTTAATAAAATTACACTTATTTAGTTGCATTTTTAACTTGGAATATAACTAAGTTTATTTAGTTTAGGTAAAGATGTTAAGTTGAAAGTTAACAAAATTACACTTGTTTAGTTACATTTTTTAACTTGGGATATAACTAAGTTTATTTAGTTTAGGTAAAGATGTTAGGTTGAAAGTTAATAAAATTATACTTATTTAGTTGCATTTTTAACTTGGAATATAACTAAGTTTATTTAGTTTAGGTAAAGATGTTAGGTTGAAAGTTAGTAAAATTACACTTATTTAGTTGCATTTTTAACTTGGAATATAACTAAGTTTATTTAGTTTAGGTAAAGATGTTAGGTTGAAAGTTAATAAAATTACACTTATTTAGTTGCATTTTTAACTTGGAATATAACTAAGTTTATTTAGTTTAGGTAAAAATGTTAAGTTGAAAGTTAACAAAATTACATTTGTTTAGTTACATTTTTAACTTGGGATATAACTAAGTTTATTTAGTTTAGGTAAAGATGTTAAGTTGAAAGTTAACAAAATTACACTTGTTTAGTTGCATTTTTAACTTGGAATATAACTAAGTTTATTTAGTTTAGGTAAAGATGTTAGGTTGAAAGTTAATAAAATTACACTTATTTAGTTGCATTTTTAACTTGGGATATAACTAAGTTTATTTAGTTTAGGTAAAGATGTTAAGTTGAAAGTTAACAAAATTACATTTGTTTAGTTACATTTTTAACTTGGGATATAACTAAGTTTGTTTAGTTTAAGTAAAGATTTATAAATCCTAATCTACAATCATAACCAACAACACTCATCCAACCTCATCAATACAATTATCATTCCCATCCACCTCAATATACAAATCACATTCTCAATATACCAACCAAATACTCAATATATTCTCAATATACTAACCAAATACTCAATATATTCTCAATATACCAACCAAATTACATTGTCATACACAATTTTATATTAAACACATACTTAATATACCAACCAAATACTCAATATATTCTCAATATACCAACCAAATACTCAATATATTCTCAATATACCAACCAAATATTCAATATATTCTCAATATACCAACCAAATACTCAATATATTCTCAATATAACAACCAAATTACATTGTCATACACAATTTTATATTAAACACATACTTAATATACCAACCAAATACTCAATATATTCTCAATATACCAATCAAATACTCAAAAATTGATAAAATGACTATTTAAAAAAACTATTAATACCTCCTTCAGGGCAGCGGCGGCGGCGGTCGGGCGGCGGCGGCTCAAGAGAAGAGAAGGAAGAAAAATAAGTTAACAAAAAATTGAAAAAAAAAGTAGAAGAAAGAAAAGAGGAGAAAGAGAAGAGAAGAAAGGAGGAGATACCTCAAGGCGGGCGGCGGCGGCAGGCGACGGCGAGCGGCGGCGGCGGTAGGCGGGCGGCGGCTCTAAAGCTTGAAAAATACTTTAAAAAGTGAAAAACAAAAGTAGAAGAAAGAAAAAAGGAGAAAGAGAAGAGAAGAAAGGAAGAGATACCTCAAGGCGGGCGGCGGCGGCAGGCGACGGCGAGCGACGGCGGCGGCTCTAGAGCTTGAAAAGGACTTTAAAAAGTGAAAAACAAAAGTAGAAGAAAGAAAAGAGGAGAAAGAGAAGTGAAGAAAGGAAGACATAATAAAATTAAAATAATAATTATTTTTAAAATTAAATGGGATAAATGATTTAAGATATATTTTTAATTGATAAATTAAATAAAATATTTTATAATTAATAAATGAGATAAATGATTTAAGATATATTTTTAATTAATAAATAAAATAAAATATTTTATAATTAATAAATGAGATAAATGATTTAAGATATATTTTTAATTAATAAATAAAATAAAATATTTTATAATTAATAAATGAGCTAAATGATTTAAGATATATTTTTAATTAATAAATGAAATAAAATATTTTATAATTAATAAATGAGATAAATGATTTAAGATATACTCTTCAATTAGTAAATGAGATAAAATATCATGACAAAAATCATCAATACATTATGTTCAATTAATAATCATCATCATCTTCTTCTTCATCATCAGTCGTTTCGTATTCTTCAAAATTGTCTTCTTCCTCTTCATCATCTTTCGTTTCATTATCCTCATCAACAAAAATGCTTATGTTGTCATCTAGATGTTGAATTTCATTTTCAATAGTAACCACTGGAACAGATTTGACTTCATCCTCCTGAAATGCAGCATCAATCCACCTTGACTCAATAGTTCGTCTAGCTTTTGTTCTACATACAGCCATCCAATCAACTTTATCTTTTCTTAAACTAGGATATTGAGCGTAGTACACTTGGATAGCTTGTTGTGCTAGGATAAACGGCTCATCTTTCTGATACAGACGTTTGTAATTTACATCAACCAAGTGATACTTCGGGTGAATCTTCACTCCTTTGGTAGGATCAACCCACCTACACTTGAACAAAACAACATGCATATTTTGATGTTCAAATTCGTATTCAAACTGTATTACCTCATCCAACCATCCAAAAAAATCAGTATCAGAGTCTGTGTAACTAGAGCTTCTCACACAGACCCCACTGTTCATAGTATTCTTCCCTTCTCCATGTGTTAAAGTGTGGAAATTATATCCATTGACAGAATAAGCTGGCCATGTAAGTACTCGTTGTAACGGACCCCATGCAAGCATCTTCAAAATTGGATCAGTAATTTGATTACTAGGATCCGTAACCTATTACATAAAAAAAATGAACATATTGGGTCGTTTCAACAGTTCTACATTTACAATATAGATAAGCAAAAACTTGTCAAAAACTTACGTAAGTTTTGAACCATGGAAGAAATTGCATTGCAACTATGCCATCAATGTCAACTGTATCAACATCATACTGCTCATATAAATCATGCAAAAAGGTCCTACAATAGTGACGAATATATTTTAATTAATAATCTAAAGATATTTATGTATTAAGCAAATAAACATATTTAAAACTTACTCATAGTATGGTTGCGCTTCTGGACAATTAGCTACTATATAAGTTTCAGCAATATGTCTTTCTTTACCGGTGATGTACCTCATTTTTGAGGCACCGTAGGGACGTCCGGGATGATTCAAAATAGAAATGTGTTCAACTCCTCCATTGTTTAAACCATCGTCATTCCTCCCAGGTTTACGCCTTTTGCAAATAACATCGGGTTCAAAATAATGCGTGGCGAAGGTCGAGATTTCCTCAACAATGTAGGCTTCACAAATTGAAGCCTCTACAGCAGCTTTGTTCTTCACCTTTTTCTTCAAAGTATGGAGGAATCTATTGCAAAATATAATGGAATTTAAAAAAGTTAGATACATAAGTAAAAATTATGCATATTTAAAATTTCAACAATAATAATAATACCTCTCAAAAGGATACATCCATCTATATTGCACTGGACCACCTACTCGAGCCTCGTACGGTAAGTGAACCAAGAAATGCTCCATTGAATCAAAGAATCCAGGGGGAAATATTTTCTCCAAATTGCATATGATTACAGCTACACTCTCCTCCAATTCCTTTATTTTATTTATATCTAGTGTAGCGGAGCTTATGGCTTGGAACAAGAGGCTCACTTCTGTCAAAGCACTCCAAACAAATTCGGGCAACATTTCTCGAAATGCTATCGGTACGAGTCTCTCCATGAAGACATGACAGTCATGACTCTTCATCCCATGCATCTTCAATTCGTTTAAGTCAACACATCTGCCAAGATTAGAAGTATATCCATCTGGGAATCTCAAACATTTAATCCACTCAAATATTTTTTCTCTTTTGATATTTATCCAATGTATACACTGCTTTAGCCATGCTTCCCGATTGGTCTTCATCCACAACAATTTCTGGCCGGTTACAAATGATCCCAACATCTTTCCTTGCATTCAAAGTATCCTTAGTTTTTCCCTTGATGTTCATTACGGTGTTGAATATATTGTCAAATACATTTTTCTCTATGTGCATGACATCAAGGTTGTGCCAAATCATATTTGTGGTCCAATACGGGAGATCCCAGAAAATACTTCTTTTTGTCCACTTGTGTTCGGTTCCATATCCAGGAGGGTAATTAAGAGGGTCCTCAACAACAGATTTGAACTGGCACACAAAATGCAATATCTTCTCCCCGTTTGCTCTTGGTGGAGCTTCATTCTTTTCAACTCTACCTTTGGTGAAAGCTTTCTTATTTCTTCTATAAGGATGTCCTGCTCTTAAAAACTGTCGATGACAATCAAAGTAACTTGCTTTTCTGCCGTATTGAAGGTGAAATGCCCGTGTATTATCCATACATATTGGACAACCCATTATCCCAGCAATACTCCAACTAGACAACATCCCATAAGCTGGAAAGTCATTAACAGTCCACATAAGTGCCGCCCTCATCATGAAAAAATCTTTTTTAGACGCATCATACGTTTGTGCACCTACTTGCCACAATTGTATCAATTCCTCAATCAAAGGCTGCAAGTATACATCAATAAGTCGTTTGGGATTAGCAGGACCAAGAATAATCAACGACAAAAACATATACTCAGATTTCATACACATCCCTGGAGGAAGGTTGTATGGTGTAACGATAACTGGCCAACAAGAATATGATTTGCCATATTGTCCATGAGGGGCAAAACCATCAGCACAAAGTCCAAGACGAACATTGCGGGGTTCTGAAGCAAAATCTGGATGTGTCTCATTGAAATTTTTCCACGCCTCTGCATCAGATGGATGACACATAGCCCCACTTTCTGTCTCATGAGTGGCATGCCAACTCATGTGCTCAGCTGTTGTATTGGAAGCATACAACCTCTGCAATCGGGGAGTTAACGGCAAATACCGGAGTGTAGCATATGCAGTTCTTTTACGACGAGAATTTTGACCCCTGGCAGGTTTATACCTAGCTTGCTCACAAAACTTGCAGAATTCTAAATGTTTGTCTTCTTTCCAGAATAACATACAACCAGCCTTACATGCGTCAATTTTCTCAACAGGTAAACCCAACTCTCTTATCAACCTTTTCATACTATAATAATCATTGGGCAACGTGTGATCTCGTGGCAACATCTCCCCTATTACTTGTAAATACTGATCATGACAACTCTGTGATACATTGTGTTCAGATTTGATGTTTACTAACCTCGCTACCGCAAATAACTGAGAGTGAGTTTCGCTCCCAGCATATAATGGCTGATCTGCAGCACGCACAACATCAAAAAAACTTTTCAGACAATGCTCCTAAATTGTCAGCCTCATCATAATTAGAACTCGGACCAGCCTCGTTTGCATATGGTTGATCGCTAGGATATGTCGAATCATTGAATACATCCCCCTGTGGACGAGATACAGGACCAGCTGCATCAAACACCATCCGCTGATCCCAATTCAATTGCTCATAGTTATTCCAATTTGTCGTTTGATCTACAGAGTTGTCAGCTGAAATTGAATGCTCATAATCCATTTGTATAGGCTCACCATGAGATGTCCAATTGTAATAATCTTTCCTAAAACCTTTCCTGTAAAGGTCGCATGTCACCTCCTCCGTGGATTTGTACTTATGATTTTTACATACACTACATGGACAACGAATTTTCTCCCATCCATAAAATCATGTTGTGTTTTTGCCCAATCTATAAACTCAGCGACCCCATCTATAAATTCTTTTGTAAGATGACGATTACCGGGTACATTCTTCTCATACATCCATTTTCTCAATTCTCTCAACATATCTTGCTCTAGAATCAACAAATATTATACATATTCATTAACATACATACATACATAAAAAAACTAAAAATTCCAAGAATAAAATGAATATATATAAATAAACTAGTAAAAATTTTGTACTAACCTTAATGTAAGCCAACAAACTGTCCAAATGTGTGACTCGTTGCACTAACGTGATATCATTAACGGTCTAATGCAAAGAATTATTATAAAATCGGTTGTGTGGATGGAAGGAGAGAAGAGGAAGAAGAGGATGATTATAAAATGTGTGAACTAGAATGAGGGTTTTCTTATATATATTTTGGATTTTGCAACGGATTTTGCAACGGATTTGCAACGGATTTTGCAACGAAATGATATAACCGTTGCAAAATCCGTTGCAAAACATATAGAATTTTAAATTAGTGGGTTACAGCTGTCACAAATACATTGCAACGGACACATCCGTTGCAAAAATCGTTGCAAATTCAACGGCTCAATAATTAATGCTTACAGCTGTATGTATGGATTGCAACGACTTCAAAGGTCGTTGCAACGCCGTTGCAAAATTGTCGGCAAGTTTTGCAACGGACAAAGGTCCGTCGCTAAATCCGTTGTAAATCATAAAATTCAAATTGCAACGACACAGATTCGTTACAAGTTCCGTTGCAAATATTTTGCAACGGATTTAACTACAATATTCGTTGCAAAGTATGCAACGAAGGACGTCCGTTGCAAAAACCGTGGCAAGTTTGCAACGGAATGTGTCGTTGCAATATTTTGCCACGACTTTTGCAACGACTTATGTTGAATGTGGGACATCTTAAAGTTGACCAAATTTTGCAACGGAATTTTGCCACGGATAGTCCGTTGCAAAATATCATTGTTAATTTGCCACGAAATTTGCAACGAAAATGTAAAAAAAAAACAGAATCCGTTGCAAAGTCGTAGCAAAGGTCGTTGCAATTTTGCAACGAATTGGTCCGTTGCAAAATGTCCGTTGCTATAGCCCTGTTTTTTTGTAGTGTAAATTTTAATAACATTCACATAAAATTATATTATAATATTTCAACACAGTTACTTTGCTAGAAGAAATCTTAATTATATTAAGAATGTTTTAATTTACCATGACACATAAATTTTAAAATAAACTACACATGAATAATATATAAAATACTAATCAAACTTATATATATAATAACGAATAAATATCAAAATATAACTATAAATTAAAATTGATATATGGACATGAAATTATTAAATTGAAATTGCTTGTAAAAATTCAACTATTGAGTGAATCTCTTAGTACTGATTTTTTTAGTATTAGTTAATCCTGAATGCTTTAGTTTTACATCTATTGTTTTTTTTATATTAATTAATAGTATAAAATTATTACAACAACAAATGTGACATAAAAAATTAAGTTGTAACATAATATATTATTGAATAAGAAATAGATTATACTAATCGGTGCATATAAAAATAAGATTAAGAAGTTAAACTAAAAACATATAGAATTAAAAATTGCAATATAAAGGCAAAAAACTAAAATTTTATACAATAATATTTTAAAATTTAGAAGGTAATAAAGAATGTAAATAATACTTTGACAATATTTAAAAGTTGATGCTGAAATATAATTAACATTAGGATCTTACAATACAAGATATTGGTAATATTGTCCAATTAAATTATATTTTTATAATAATAGTCAATAAATAATTAGTTTGTAATCATTTAGTGTCAATAAATTAAAAATCAACGACATTCAAAATATAGTAAAAGAAAAACATATAACATACAAAGCTATAATATAGCAAAATCAAACAATAGCAACGAGACACAATAAAATCTATGAATAAAAATTGATCAATTTTATTAAAATGGAATAACGAATAAGTATCAAAACTTAATTACAAATAAATATTATCAATCTGATTAAATTAGAAGTGCTATTGAAAATTTTAAAAAGAGCTAATTAATTGATTTTATTTCAATACTAATAGGCTAAAACACCATGTCCCTCTCCCCCTGCACCCACAAGACGTTGACATTGAAGAAGAGTATAAATAGTAATATAATAAATAATTTAATTTAAAATCTTATCTTATTGAGTAGTAAATTAACTAACATAATTGTCGGTCCTAACGAGACATATATAACTATTTCTATGCTTTAAAAGGTGCATAAAAGTTGTAACATTTGATCCTCTTGTATTATTATACACTTAACGCCCTCATGGAATTTTCTTTTAAATATCCAGAGGGAAAGGTATTATGGAACCAAAATTGCTACTTTTTAATATTTACGGTACCGAAAGTGAGAATCCCAAAATCAATGAACCAAATTAAAATTGAAAGGCCCTAAGTTACAGACTGAAAATGCTATTTCCCCTTATGAAAATAAGAAAAGTCAAACAATGAGTAAACATTATCACAATAACAATTAAAAGGATAAAATTTTAAAATAATTATATACTAACACATTAGTACAATTACATTTTCATGTTAAGAAAGTTAATTAATTTTGAGAATAAATTTAGTATAATAAAATAATAAATAAAAACTGAGTTAATTATGTTGAAATAGAAAAAAAGAAGATAAATAAATAAGCCAATGAGATTAATATATTTATCCAGTAATAAATTTATAAAAATAACTTAAAACACTACAAATAAATGCGGGAATTGCAACGGGAATAGGAACGATTTTTTTTATAATTGGAATGATAAATAGATCACTAGATTCATTTGGACTGGTATTAGGAACGGTTCTGGAACAGGAGGCTATCACGTTGAAAGGAGAGGCGTTCCTAATAATTAGGAATAGGAACAGGGCGACCGTTCCAATTTCGGAACGGTTTTTGGCATATAATTGTTTTACCGTTCCTAATTATCTTTGTATGCATGAATTTATAATTTTTGTATTTGGAACACCTTATTAATTTTTTGAATGGTCATATCAAAAGTAAATCGCGCAATTAGGAACGGTAGTTAGAACACAATTTGGATTTGTCAGCATAAGTTGCAGATATATTTTACCACTGTGTCTAGAATACGTCTTGGAACGGTCAGGTATACAAGTTAGGAACGGACACTGGAATACATTTTGATCCGGTCCTTGGGAACGGATTTTGTACTCCTAATTTGGAATACGACATTGGACCGGTTTTTGGTATTGTATTTAGAACGAAAACCTAACCACGAAAGCATTGAATTTGGAATACATGTAGGAATGGTCTGTCCCTAATTTGGAATTCGTTTTTACCCGCTTTTAGGAACGATTGTTATATAAATTTGGAATGGTTGTTTACCCGGTGATAGGAACGGTCATTTCTTTAAAATAGACAAAATTGGAACAAATTATATGCGCTCCATGACCGTCTAAAGTACCGTTCCTAAATAATGAATTATTAATTTTTTTTATAGTACTAATTATTATCATTAAAATATATATTAAATTATTAATAATATTTTTGAATTTAGTTTTATAATTATTATTTAAATATGCAAAAATGCATAATTTAGAAATAAAAATTATATTAAATAAGAATATTATCCAATTTAATTACAAAAACAAAAAAAGTCCTAAATCTACTCCTCGTCCCCCTCGTCCTAGTCCATCTCGTCAACGTTTGAAGGGGGGGTCTCTAGGAGGCCGTGACGGGTCTGCGGCGGAGTGGTTGCTCTGCAGAGCCTTCATCATGCCCATCATATCCACCATCATCTCCTCCAGTCGGACCATCCGATCCTCCAGGTTTGACGCAGGCGTTGGCGGTAGTGATCAAGAGGTAACGGTTTGGCTGAGACCGTGGGCCTCAAAACCAAGAACGAATACTTGGCCCTTGTTCTTGCCCCCAACTGCAGCCAGCCACAACTCCTGCTCGGTCTGCGCCAGCCCGCTGATTTGGCCGGACGATCCCCAGGATTGGTCGTGGCCTGAGACTGGTGATCCTCCAACAACTTCTGGAACGTCTCCTGCAAAAATAGTTAGAATAAATTAGAATATTTTCAAACATTAAAAAAAAATTTAGAATATTTAATATCCAACTTAGCATCACCTCCGCTGCCCTCGACCCGCTCCAGCCGACGGCCTTCTTCTTGTAGCATCTGGAGAATAACCCCATCTGCTTCACTGGTCAGTCGAGCTGCTCCTCCTGTAAAAAGAAATAGGAAATAATTATTACAATTTTAATTTAATAATAATAAATACTTTAAATAACATTAAATATCTTACCATCTTCCGCTTGTGCAAATTGGCGGAGGCAGAACCCCCGCGGTACACAGTAGTGGATGCGGCTGGGTTGGCGGATCGGTTGGTCTTGTTTTTTGCGCACTCGTCCTTGAACTCCGAGGACTCCCAGTACAGCAGGAGTTGCTGCCAGACTTCGTTCGCCAGCCATAGAGGCTTCTGCAGAGACTGTCTGGCGAGGACGAACTTCTTCCGAAGGAACTTTCCCGCCCAGACGTGGAAGATCTTGAACATCGCCTCATCATCGCAGTCCCACCAATACATCATCTATATTAAAATATATATATATATATATATATATCAGAACTGAAATTGTTAAAATATTTAAAATAAAAATTTAATTGATAACTGCAATTAACGTTACCTTCAAGCTCTCGAATTAGAAATGCTGGTGCTCTGGCGGCACCTTGCGTAAACTGCCCAAGGGTGGGGATAGTGTCCTCGCACCACCGCGTTGATGCGCTTGTGTATGTTCCGATCCATCCTGAAATTATATAATAATTAGTGTAACATAAAAATAATAATTTAAATTACAAAAAAATTAAAAAATATATATATACCTCGCGTCGGCGAGTGTGATATACTGGTGCGGATGGTGGCGGGAGTGGTGGGGATGGTGGTGGGGGGCAGCCCATGGACGGGCTGGATCTACCGCCGGTGCGGTAGTGGATGGTCCGGCACCCTCCTCGACGGGTGCAGTGGTAGCCGGATCGGACTGCTGATCCAGCGCAGGTGCTGCAGGTGCCTGCTCTGCCAGTGGTGGTGGTGGTTGGAACACTGCTTCCCCATCCTGGGAAGCAACACCGGCCGGTGAGCCGCGACTGCGGCCACGTCCACCTCCTCCAGGTGGAAATTCCGACCAGATGTAAAAAAAATATTAATGGTATGAAGTTAAAAAATACATGTAAGTATCAATTTATTTGAAGAATGATAATCTTTTCTAATTTTTTGAAATAATTGTGCAAACTAAATCCTAAAACTGTATACTAAGTCCCAAAATTAATCCTAAAATTTTTCCTACAATATTTACTAAATCCTAAAATTATTTCCTAAAATATATACTAACACACAAAATTGACGCTTAATTACACTAAATCCTTCTAGTTTTCCTATATATCTATACTAAACCCCAAAATTTGACCCTAAAATTGCACTAAATCCTTCTATTTAAATCCTTCTATTTTTCTATATATTTATACTAAATCCTAAAATTTGACCCTAAAATTGCACTAAATCCTTCTATTTAAATCCTTCTATTTTTCTATATATTTATACTAAATCCTAAAATTTGACCCTAAAATTGCACTAAATCCTTCTATTTTCCTATATATTTATATTAAATACCAATATTTGCCTATATCCTTACAAAATATGATAGAAAATTACCCAATTTTTTTTTAAATTTCAGAAAATTAACAAATTTCATATATTATGAGTAAATTTTATTTAAAATTACAAAAATATAAAGAATTTTCAGAAATTTTGTTAAAAATACATAATTTTTGAAAATTACATAAAATTCTGAAAATATATTAAATTTATAGAAAATGACATAAAAAATTTAAAAAATTCAGAAAATTATCAGAAAAATCACCAAAAATTTTAAAATTACAGAAAATTTTCTGAAATTTTCATAATTTCAGAAATTTAATTAAAATTCTGGAATTTTTTTAAATTTATAGAAAATGACATAAAATTGTAAGAAAATTTTTGAATTTTCAGATTTTTTTAAAAAAAATACAAATTTCCAGATTTTTAAAAAGAATTTTTGTTTGAAAATTTTAATAATATTAGAAAATAATATCCTATATTCTAGAAAATTTACAGGAATTGCATAAAAATCACAAAATTAACAAAAAAATATCAGAAATTATTGCAGTTATTATAGAAAAATTACATTTTCAGATTTTAAAAAAATAAAAAATACACTAATTACCAACAATTACAGAAAATACATAAACTATATATTACAATCACAAAAATTACATAAATTATATTACAATCACATAAACTATATTACATAAATTACACAATTACAAAAATTACATAAACTATATTACATAAATTACATAAACTACATTACATAAATTACATTACAATCACATAAACTTGTATGTGTTTACAGAAATTTACAATCAGAAAAATCACAAAAATTTACAGAAAATCAGGAATAAATGCAAATTACAGAAATGAAATAATTTACACAAAAAATTTACACATTCAGATTATGCATTTTCAGAAAATGCAAAACAGAAAAAAATAATAAAAAATAGGGTTTATAAAAACCCTACTTGGTAGTGGTGCTGGCGGTAGTCTGAAACAGGCGGCGGCGGCTGAGGGCGGTTAAAGGAGCAGGCGGCGGCGGGCCAAGGTAACAGAAACAAGCGACGGAAGGCAGACGGGGGATCTCCTTGTACGAGCTGAGGGCTGGATGCTGCGGCCGGCGACGGTGGATGGAGGTGGCGGGCCAAGGTATGAAGATAGAAAGAGAGGCGGAGAGAGAGAGAGAGAGAGAGAGAGAGAGAGAGAGAGAGAGAGAGAGAGAAAGGATTTTTGCAAAAGTGATAAAAAATCAGCCAAGGGCCAATTTATATAAAATTGTTTTGAACGGTCATCATTTTATACGACCGTTCCTATAACCGGTCCAAATAAAGAATACGACATCGTTTTTGCTTTAATACGATGTCGTTTTAATATCTTGTACTCATGTTGACCTAAATTGGAACGGTCAATTAATTGTATTACCATTCCCAGTGCCGTTCCCAGTAAAGGCCATTCCTGAGTTACAGGTTACCGTTCCTATATCAATTCCAAATACTTAGTATTAGCAATTGTACTAATAGGAACGATTACTTAATAGGAAAATTGTTCCCAATACCGTTCCTAATGAAAAAAAAAGGTGTCGTTTCCTGACACCCACATAGTAACCGTTCCTACTTTCATGTGGAACCGTTCCTATATGTATTCCAATATTTTTTTTTATCTTCTCAAATAATAACTATAAATTAAGAAAAACACGTTCCAAACACTCATATGATTGAATAAAGGTATGCAATTGGATATTTAAAGAATTCACAATATGAAGTATATTTGTAAATTTATGTTTGTTAGTATTTCACAAATGTAACTAGCATCCTATATTGTTGTGCTGCATGGCATAATCAGACCGTAAAAATTCCAATCAGACCATTAGATATGATATAACACACAAAAAAATACAATTGAATGTAGTTTTAAAAAATTTCGGTGTGCGGAGATATCGTATCTAGTCAGTATTCAACGTAATAAAAACAGATGCATCCTTAAATCCGGGTTGCTGATTGAAAATCAGAGCGTTGGATATCAATTCATATTCATAATCTTGTATGTATTTAAAAATGGTGTCGACCCGGCTCACGGATGTTGAGATATCAACACGATTGTTTCGAATTGTACTAATAGGAACAGTCACCTAATAGAACAAGTGTTCCCAACACCGAACCTAAAGAAAAAAATGATGTCATTTTTAGACATGCACATATATACCGTTCCTATTTTCTCTAGGAACGGTCGTCTATAAATGGACCGCTCCAAAAGTTGATTTCCCACCAATTTTTCATTGGGTGCCAAAACAAAATATTGGACCTCTAGTTGGAACGGTCTACCAATTGGTATGACCATTCCTAATTCGAACTTGGAGCCATTTTTTCAGTAGGCATCATTTGAAAAATTGTACCGAGATTAGGAACGGTCTTAGGTTTTCACTGATCGTTCCTAATTCAAATTTTTCTCAATTTTTTTAAGTAGCCGCCATATTTTAAAAATTGTACCTGAAATAGGAACCGTCCTAAGAAATTCTGACCGTTCCTAATTCAAATTTCTCCAATTTTTTTTTTTTGGCGCCTATTCAAAAAGTTGTACCTGTATTAGGAACGACCGTAGTATATAATATCCGTTCCAATTTTTAAAATTTATTCCGATTTTTTAAAATAATAAAAATACATACATCTAATACAATTTTTACAATAAGGTTAATAAAAAAATTATAGAAACATTTCAGAAAATTCAATAAGTCTCTTCATCGGACTCAGCCTCGTCAAAGCTATCTTCATCTTCGGATTCACTGTCCGGTGAGCGCGATGTCCCTGCTCCATGATCAATGACCAACTGTATTCCCGTTGGGTCATGCAGTTTAGACGTTTGGTTATCTATTACAACATCTGAATTAGGTATGACTTCATCTATCTGATAGGCGACCTCGGTCCATCGCGAGTCATCGATTAATCTTCGAGCCTTGATTTTGCAAACAACTTTCCAATTGACTTTGTCTCTCTTCATGCTCGGGTAATCCGCGTAGTAGACTTGTACTACATGTTGAGCCAGTACGAATGGTTCATTCTTTTGGTAGAGCTTTTTGAAGTTGACATCAACGATGTGATAACGAGGGTGTATCTTCATGCCTCTGACCGGATCGACCCAACGACAATTAAACAATACAAATGTGCATGTAAATTGACGCCTCGACGTGTGCTTTGTTTTTTCACATTTTTCTTCAAATCGTGTAGGAATCTATTCATATGAGTATTTATTAAAATGCAAATTAATTGCTACTTAAAAATAATATATTTAACAGTAGTTAATTACCTCCCAAATGGGTACATCCACCTGTATTGCACGGGCCTCCCAACGCGCGCCTCATATGGAAGATGAACAATTAGATGCTCCCTTGAGTCAAAAAAAGAAGGAAGAAATATTTTCTCGAGGTTGCACAGGATGACGGCTACACTATCTTCCAATTCTTTTACCTTGGCCACATTTAGTGTTGTTGAGCATAGGATCTGGAATAGAAGGCTCACTTCAGTCAAGGCCCCTCACACGTGCTCTGGAAGGATTTCACGGAAGGCAATCGGAATCAACTTCTGCATGAATACATGACAATCACAGCTCTTCATGCCGTGCATCCTTAACTCCTTCATGTCGACGCAACGGGCCAAGTTAGAGGCATACCCATCAGAAAACCTAAGACAACGAATCCACTCATATATCTTCTTTTGCTCCTTCGTCAGTGTATATACTGCTTTGGGCATCACGTTCGGTCTCCTTTCGTCCACCTCAAGCTCCGGCTGATTACATATGATCTTGAGATCCTTTCGTGCATTCAGATTGTCCTTCATTTTTTCCTTGATGTCCATCACAGTATTGAATATATTATCGAACACATTCTTCTCAATATGCATGACATCAAGATTGTGTCGTATCAGATGCGCCCCCCAGTATTCACACTTCCAGAAGATGCTTTTCTTCGTCCACTTATGGTCGACACCGTAGCCTTCCAGTTCATTCAACGGTTGTTCGACTGCCACACTAAACGCATCGACACGGGTTCGGATCTGTTCTCCAGTCAGTCTCGGATGTGCAACCTTCCTCTTCATTTAATTTTTAGTGAAGGCTTTCTTGTTCCTGCGATAAGGATGATCCGGTGGTAGGAAGTGCCTGTGGCAGTTAAAATAGCATACCTTCCGACCGTGCTGTAAATAGAATGTCTCGTGTGTCCTCCGTACAAATTGGACACCCCATAACACCGGCGGTACTCCATCCAGACGCCATCCCATAAGCAGAAAGGTCGTTCACTGTCCACATCAATGCGGCATGCATCATTAATGCCTGATTTGTTGCAGTATCGTGCGTACGTACACCCACATGCCATAAATTTTGCAACTCCTCGATCAACAGCTCCAAGTGGACATCGATAAGACGTTTCGGATTCGATGGGCCAGGGATCACCATCGTTAGGAACATATACATAGACTTCATGCACATTCCCGATGGGAGATTGTACCATGTAAGTATCACGGGCCAACATGAGTAAGTTTTACCATATTGGCTGCCCGATGCAAACCCATCCGTGCACAACTCAAGTTTAACATTACGAGGCTCAGCTGCAAAATCAAGATATGTCCACACAAAATGCTTCCAAGCCTCTGTATCGGACGGATGACACATGGATCCTTCCTCCGTCTGATGGCTCGCATGCCAAGTTATATGGTCTTCTGTGGCCTCCGACGCATACAACCTCTGCAGCCGAGGGGTATGCAATAGATACCTAAGAATGACATACAGGGACTTCTTGCGTTTAGGATTTCTGTCCCTGGTGGACTTGTACCTAGCATCTCCACAGAACTTGCAATATTCCAAATCAATTCGTCCTTCCAGTACAACATGCAACCATTTTTGCAAGCATCAATCTTCTGAACTAGTAAACACAATTCTCTTATCAATTTCTTCGTATTGTAATAATCGGCGGGGAAAGTGTGATTGCGGGGCATTACAGTATCAGCCTACTAGCATAACTGATCATATGTATGCTCGGAAAAACCCCCTTCGGCCTTGATATTCAACAAAGAGGCAATTGACGCCAACTGAGAGGTGGTGTGGCCGTTCCACAACGGTTGGTCGTCCGCAACATGAACTACATCAGAAAAATGGTCTGACAAGCCAGACACATAATCATAGGGCCCCGAATCGTAATATGAACTAGGACCCACATCAGATGGACAATACCGAGTACCATCATCAGCTGGTCCCTCCTGGTTGTACGAAGACCAAAAAGACGACCCGGAGACATTGAATACCATCCTCTGCGCCCAATCCATCTGAGTCGTATCACCCCAATGCGAACTACCCTCCTCCTGAACGGGTGACGTTTGCTGTTGCTGCACATGGAGCGATGTTAATGCTTCTAACTATTCCTGCACCCTCTCCTCACCATGCGAAGTCCAATTATAATACTCTGGCATAAACCTTTTCATACACAGATCAAAATTTACCTCGTCTGCTGTTTTGAACCGTTCGTTTTTGCACTTCCGGCAGGGACACTTAATCTTCTCTCCGTCCATATATGCACGCTGAGATTAGGTCCATTCTAAAAATGTTGTTACATCGTCCTCAAACTCCTGCATCACACCCAGGATGTCTCGATCATACATCCATTTTCTCAACTGTCTTAACATGATTGGTCCTACGTAATTCACAACAGTACGTAATTAAATGACGAGAACATAATATATATATAACTAACAATTACAGAATTTCAACTTCTTACCTGAGCAAAAACACCTATGAATATCAATGCGAAATTCGCGAAAATAATTTATATGTTCAATTTTCCGTATACTGAATCAACAGGGGAGTTACAACAAAATGAGTTGAAGAGTAATTATAAGAACAATAAGAAAGAAGGAGGACATATATATAGAAGAATATTGGAACAGGCATCGGAATATTATTTGGAACACAAAACTAGCCGTTGAATATAGCCGTTGTTAAAGCTTTAGGAACGGTCTAAGGCACGGATATAGAAACGGTAATCTTACCGTTGTAATATAGCCGTTACGGCATAATAGGAATGGTATTAGTCACACACAATATGATCGTTCCTAATTGGAGCACAATTGGGAATGGTAATTGTAACAACATGGTATTTCCTATATACCCATAATTTGGAATGGTCATTGCATTACATTTTTGTTCATGGCGTAAAAGGGTCTCATATAGCACTACATATTGGAATGGTCAAATAACCGGTCCAAATAGACCCGGGGTTTGGAACACATATAGGAACGGTCCGTGTTCCCGGTCGAGTAGCCGTTCCAACTTTCACACATGTGTTCCAAATGGAATACCAAAATATATCCGGTCATTTTTAGGAACGGTAATAGGTTTACATATTGACACACATATGTTGGCACATAAATAGAAATGGTCGTGCCGTTCCTATTCGTTTGTACTACAATTAACTCAAAAGTGACGTCATCAACGGTTTTCCGTTCCAGAACAGCTCCACTTACCATTCCTATTTGGAACGGTCGACTATATCCGTTCCGATTCCCGCATTTTTTTTGTAATGAAAGTTTAAAAAACATGAGTACTAAAGAGAATAAAAATTGATATATGAATAGAATATTATTAAATTGAAATTGCTTATGAAAATTCAACTATTGAGTGAATCTCTTAGCACTTGATTTTTTTAGTATTAGATAATTCTAAATGTTTTACTTTTACACCTGTTGTTTCTTATATAAAAGGTGAAAAATAAAATTTTATAAAATAATATTTAAAAATTTAGAAGCTAATAAAGCATGTAAATAATGATTTGACAATATAAAAAAGTTGATAGTGAAATATGATTAACATATATTATAGGATCTTACAATACAAATAATAGTACTATGGTCCAATTTGATTATAGTTTTATAACAATTAATAGCCAATAAATAATTAGTTTATAATAGTGTCAATAAATTAAAAATAAATGATACTCAATATAGCAATAAAAGAAAACATACAACACATAATTAAAACATACAACACGTAACAAAAAATAAAACAAAATTAAATGATAGAAAATATGTATAACAAAACCTATAAATAAAATTGATCAATTTATTTTATTAAATTGGAATTTCTTCTATCCAAGATACGGGGCTTTGACTAATTATATTTTTATTTTAATATTAATTTTTTGATTTTACATTTTCATATTAATTGGTTTGATACAGAATAATGAAATAATCACTAGTGAATATATGAAATACAAAATTTTAATTTTGGGGAATATCTTTTTATTCAATAGTACCAATTAAATTTAGAAAGTGAATTATAAATAATAGAATTGAATAGTTTCCTTATCAATTTAAATAATTATTACCAATTTGTTTGAAAATATAATTGTATACTACTAATGTTTCAATGAAAAAAATATGAATAATATCATGAACTTAACATAAATGATATATTTACTTCTAAAAATATATTTATGCACGTGCATCGCACGTCATGCTTTCTAGTATCTATAAAAGTATGAATCATAAAAAAAGTTTCTTTCTTTTTTTGAATGGACTAAATTAATCTTATAATATTAATTTTTTAAGGATAAAAAAGTAAAATAACACTACAAAAAAATGCGGGAATAGGAACGGTAAGGTACGACCGTTCCAGTTACCGTTCCACGTAGGAACGGTGGTAGGAACTGTTGTGGAACGGTAAACCGTTGATGACGTCAGAGTCGTGCTAATAGAAATACAAATTAATAGGAACGGTCGCACCGTTCCTATTCGAGTGCCAAACATAGGGTGCCAATTTGTACACCTATAACCGTTCCTAGAGGGGACCTGATATATTTTGGACCTCAATTTTGAACACATGTGTAAGATTTGGAACGGTAGGTGGACCGAGAAAGCTCACCGTTACTGTGTGTGTGCCAAAGACCGTGTCTATTTTGGACCGGTGGCCCTACCGTTCCAACATGTAGTCCTACAGGAGGCCCTTTTACGCAATGGAAAAAAATGTGATGCAATTACCGTTCCAAATTACGGGTATATAGTAAGTGAAGCTGTGTTACAAGTACCAGTCCAAAATGTAATCCAAGTAGGAACGGTCAGTTTTTCTTGTGTCTGATACCGTTCCTAATATGCTCTAACGGCTATATTACAACGGTAACTTTACCGTTCCTGCTACGTCTCCTGAGACCGTTCCTTAATCTGGAACAACGGCTATATTTTAACGGCTAGTTTTGTGTTCCAAATAGTAATCCAATGACCGTTCCAATGATTTCTATATATATGTCCCCCTTCTTTGTCATTGTTCTTATACTTACTCTCCAACTCATTTTGTATTTGTAACTCCCCCCCCTTGATTGTTTATACGGAAAATCGAACATATCAACTACCGAGCGCAAATTTTGCATTGATATCGATAGGTGTTTTGCTTAGGTGAATGTGCAAAATTCTGTTATTTTTGCATATATATATAATTTATTCTCGTCATTTAATTGTGTTGTTGTGAATTATACATAGGACCAATCATGTTAAGACAGTTGAGAAAATGGATGTATGATCGAGACGTCCTGGGTGTGACGCCGGAGTTTGAGGATGGTGTTACAACATTTTAAGAATGGGCCCAGTCTCAGCGTGTATATATGGACGAGGACAAGATTAAGTGTCCCTGCCAGAAGTGCAAAAACGAATGGTTCAAAACACCAGACGAGGTAAATTTTGATTTGTGTATGAAAGGGTTTATGCCAGAGTATTACAATTGGACTTCGCATGGTGAGGAGAGGGTGCAGGAATACTTTGAAGCATTGACAGCGCCCCCTGTGTAGCATCAGGAGGAGGGTAGTTCGCATTGGGGTGATGCGGTTCGGATGGATTGGGCGCAGAGGATGGTATTCGATGCCGCCGGACCGTCATTTTGGTCTTCGTACAACCAGGAGGGACTGACTGATGATGGTACTCGGTATTGTCTATCTGATGTGGGTCCTAGTTCATATTACGATTCAGGGCCCTATGATTATGTGTCTGATTTGTCAGACCGTTTTTTTTATATAGTTCATGCTGTGGACCAACCTTTGTGGAATGGCTGCACCACCTCTCAGTTGCCGTCAATTGCCTCTTTGGTGAATATCAAGGCCGAAGGGGATTTTTCCGAGCATACATATGATCGGTTATGCTAGTGGGCTGATACTGTAATGCCCCGCGATCACACTTTCCCCGTCGATTATTACAATATGAAGAAATTGATAAGAGAATTGGGTTTACCAGTTCAGAAGATTGATGCTTGCAAAAATGGTTGCATGTTGTACTGGAAGGACGATATTGATTTGGAATATTGTAAGTTCTGTGGAGACGCTAGGTACAAGCCCACGAGGTACAGAAATCCTAAACGCAAGAAGTCCCTGTATGCCATTCTTAGGTATCTACCGATTACCCCTCGGCTGCAGAGGTTGTATGCGTCGGAGGTCACAACAGAGCATATGACTTGGCATGCGAGCCATCAGACGGAAGAAGGATCCATGTGTCATCCGTCGGATGCAGAGGCTTGGAAGCATTTTGACCGGACGTATCCTGATTTTGCAGCTGAACCAAGGAATGTTAGACTTGGGTAGTGCACGGATGGGTTTGTATCGCACGGTCAGTATGGTAAAACTTACTCATGTTGGCCCATGATACTTATACCGTACAATCTCCCACCGGGAATGTGCATGAAGTCTGAGTATATGTTCCTAATGATGGTGATCCCTGGCCCATCGAATCCCTGACGTCTTATCGATGTCTACTTGGAGCCGTTGATCGAGGAGTTGCAGAATTTATGGCATGTGGGTGTACGTACGCACGATATTGCGACAAACCAAACATTCATGATGCATGCCGCATTGATGTGGACAGTGAACGACCTTCCTGCTTATGGTATGGCGTCTAGATGGAGTACCGCCGGTGTTATGGGGTGTCCAGTTTGTATGGAGGACACACGGGCATTCTATTTATAGCACGGTCGGAAGGCATACTATTTTGACTGCCACAGGCAATTCCTACCACCGGGTCATCCTTATTGCAGAAACAAGAAAGCCTTCACTAAAAATCGAATAGAGAGGAAGGTTGCACGTCCGAGGCTGACTGGAGAACAGATCCGAACCCGTGTTGATGCATTTAGTGTTGCTGTCGAACAACCGTTGAGTGAACCAGAAGGCTACGGCGTCGATCATAAGTGGACGAAGAAAAGCATATTTTGGGAGCTTGAATACTGGAGGATGCATCTGATACGGCACAATCTTGATGTCATGCATATTGAGAAGAATGTGTTCGATAATATATTCAATACTGTGATGGACATCAAGGGAAAAACGAAGGACAATTTGGAAATTTGGAAATTTGGATATGTTACTATAACAGGTCATTCCTGAATGAACTGTTCGAGCAACACAATTCGGAGGACCCGATAATTGATCAACTAGTGGTGACACAATTCAAGGATTGGTTCAAGGCTCGTGTAAGTATCATCGATTTGTTGTAATTACCGCAATATGCTCATGAATTTGTAATCAATTATTTCAATTGCTATATATATCATTAATTGCAGGTGAAACCCGAATTGAATCAAACAAACGAGGATTTGTTGAAGTTGCATTATTGGGGGCCAAGAGCAGAAGTCACGACATACCCATCTTACTTCGTCAATGGCTTCAATTTCCACACTGAACGTCACAATATCGGGAAATCAACAATGAATTGTGATATTTGTGTCAAAAGCTCATCATATACAGACACGGATTCTGACTTCTATGGAATTTTGGAAGAGATAATTCAGCTAGATTACCCACTAATTCCGAACATGCACATTGTGCTGTTTAATTGTCGTTGGGTCAATCCGATCAGAGGCATGAAGATACACCCTCGTTATCACGTCGTTGATGTCAACTTCAAAAAGCTCTACCAAAAGAATGAACCATTCATACTGGCACAACAAGCAGTACAAGTATACTATGCGGATTACCCGAGCATGAAGAAGGACAAAGTCGACTGGAAAGCTGTTTGCAAAATCAAGGCTCGAAGAGTTATCGATGACTCGCGATGGACCGAGGTCGCCTATCAGATGGATGAAGTCGTACCTAATCCAGATGTTGTAATAGATAACCAAATATTTGAACTGCATGACCTAACGGGAATACAATTGGTCGTTGATCATGGGGCAGGGCCATCGCGCTCGCCAGACAGTGAATCAGAGGATGAGGATGAAGATGAAGATAACTTTGACGAGGTTGAGTCTGATGAAGAGACTTTTTGAATTTTCCAATTCAAAAATTTATGTAATTTTTTATCACAGTTATTATTAAAATTGTATTTGATAGATGTATTTTGAATCGACTCAACGGTCAAATTTATCAGGACCATTCCTATTTGAGGTACAATATTTCAAATATACAACTATCGTTCCTATTTGTAGTACAATATTTCAAATACGGCGGCTAATTTAAAAAAAATGAGGGAAATTTGAATTAGGAACGGTACAAATATATATCTACCGTTCCTATTTGAGGTACAATATTTCAAATCTGGCGGCTAATTAAAAAAAAAATGAGGAAATTTGAATTAGGAACGGTACAAATATACACCTACCGTTCCTATGTGAGGTACAATATTTCAAATCTGGCGGCTAATTAAAAAAAATGAGGGAATTTGAATTAGGAATGGTACAAATATATATCGACCGTTCCTATTTGAGTTACAATATTTCAAATATGGCGGCTAATTAAAAAAAATGAAAAAAATTTGAATAGGGAACGGTAGGTATAAAATAGTACCGTTCCTAAATGTAGCCCAATATTTCGTTTTGGCGCCCAATGAAAAATTGGTGGGAAATTCAACTACTGGAACGGTAAGTCTACAAACAACCGTTCCAGATTTCAATAGGAACGGTAAATATGTGAGTGCATTAAAACGACATCGTTCTTTATAATAGGAACGGTATTGGGAACACTTTGTCTATTAGGTAATCGTTCCTATTTGTACAACTCCAACCAATTTGTCCGATATCTCAACATCCGTTAGCCGGATCGACACCATTTTTTAACACGTACAAGGTTATGGATATGAATTGATGTCCAACGGTCGGATTTCCAATCAGTAACCTGGATCTAAGGATGCATCTGTTTTTTGTACGATGAATACTGACCGAATACGATAACTCGAGATCCGCACACCGAAATATTTCAAAACGACATATAATGTATTCTTTTGTGTGTTATATCATATCTAATGGTCTGATTGGAATTTTGACGGTCTGATTATGCCGTGCAGTACAACAATATAGGATGCTAGTTACATTTGTGAAATACTAACAAACATAAATATACAAAAATAGTTCATATCGTGAATGTGTGTCTATTTTTTGGAAATTATTACAGATTTTTTAAATCTTTAAACATCCAATTCTATACGTTTATTTAATAAAATAAGTGTTCGAAACATATTTTTTTGTAATTTATATTTATTATCTAAGAAAATAGCAAAAATATTGTAATACATATAGGAACGGTAGGGTGTAGAAATAGGAACGGTAACTTTGTACAGGTAAAGAAACAACGCCGTTTTTCTGTTTGGGAACGGTACCTGTAACACTTGCATATTACACGACCGTTCCTAGTAAGTTTATTAAAAGTAATATGTAGTCAAACGTCGTCGTTTTAAAAGCAAAACGACGTCGTTTTCCTTATTAGGAACTGTACCTGTAACACTGGGCATATTACATGACCGTTCCTAGTAAGTTTATTATAAGTAATATGTAGTAAAACGTCGTCGTTTTTTCTTTTTAGGGCTGGTTTTAGGAACGGTAGGTATAAAATAGTACCGTTCCTAAATCCTAATATAAATTCACCCCTTGGCCGATTTTTACCTATTTCTGCCTCTCCCTCTTCCCCCATTTCTCCGTCTCCCTCTTCCCCCTCAACCCCAATTTCTGCCTTTGCCTCTCCTACTGACGGCCGCCACCACCAGCGCCTCTGTGTTTCCCCCTCCGGCCGCCCCCCACAGCCTCGTCGTCAGTCGCTGCTGCAAGCTGCCGCCATCCCTCCGCCGTCGTCGTAACAAGTAGGGTTTCCAAAAATCCTACTTTTATTTTTCTTTTTTCTATTTTTTTAAAAATGCATGTAATATTATGTTGTAATATTTGTAATTTCATGATGTAATTTCTGTAATTTTTGAATACTTAGGGGATTTTTTGTAATTTCTGTTTAGTTAGGGGAGTAATCTATAATTTTTGAATAGTTAGGGGAGTAATCTATAATTTTTGAATAGTTAGGGAATTTTCTGTAATTTTCTGGTATTATATTGTAATTTTGTGTAAATTTTCTGTTAAATTTTATGGGATTACTGCTATTATGTTGAAATAATATATGCTATTATTTCTGTAATTTGATGGAATATATGTAAATATGATGGAATATAGGATATTATTTTTGTAATTGGGGTATATTTCTGTAAATCTGAAAATTCGGAAAATATGGAAATTTTTAAAATTCTGGAAATTCTGGAAATTTTTAAAATTCTGAAAATTCGGAAAATATGGAAATTTGGAAATTTTTAAAAAATTTTAAAATATGGAAATTTGGAAATTTTTAAAAATCTTGAAATTAGATTTTTTTTTCAAATTCTGGATTTTTGAATTTTTTTAAATTTCTGGAAATTTGAATTTTTTCAAAATCTGGAATTTTTAATATTTTAAAAATCTGGAAATTTTTAATTTTTCAAAATTCTGGTATTTTTAATATTTTAAAAATCTGGAAATTCAAAATATTTAAAATCTGGCATTTTATTTTTTTTAAAAATCTGGAAATTTAAAATATTTAAAATCTGGAATTTAAATTTTTCTAAAAATCTGAAATTTTTAATTTTTTCAAAATCTAGAATTTTTAATAATTTCAAAATCTGGAATTTTTAATTTTTTCAAAATCTGGATTTTTTAGTTTTTTCAAAATCTGGAATTTTTAATTTTTTCAGAATCGGGAATTTTTAATTTTTTCAAAATCTGGAAATTTAAAATACTTAAAATCTGGAATTTTATTTTTTAAAAAATCTGGAATTTTTAATTTTTTAAAAATCTAGAATTTTTAATTTTTTTCAAAATATGGAAATTTGAATTTTTTAAAAATTTGGAATTTTTAATTTTTTAAAAATCTGAAATTTTTTAATTTTTTTAAAAATTCAATAATTAAAAATATGATAATTTGAAGGAATTAGTGCAATTTTAGGGTAAAATTATGGTATTTAGTTTGCATATATATTAAATAAATTAGAAAATCTTCATTATTGAAATAAATTGATACTTATGTGTATTTTTTAGATAATGTCTGGTCGGGATTTTCCACCCCGAGGAGGTGGACGTGGCCGTGGCCGTGGCCGCGGTCGCGGCGAAGTTCCTATACCGCCGGCCGGTGTTGCTTCCTAGGATAGGGAAGCAGTTTTCCGACCACCACCACCACCGGCCCCACCGGCACCCGCACCCGCACCACCTGCGCCGGATCAGCAGCCCGGTGCGCTACTGCTGCACTGGATCAGCAGCCCGAACCATCCACTACTGCACCGGCCGTCGATCCGGCCCGTCCATGGGCTGCCCCACCACCACCACCCCACCGGCCCCACCACCCCCACCGGCCCCACCACTCCCACCACCATCCGTGCGCCAGTACATCACACTCGCCGATGCGAGGTACAATTTATGTTTTAATTTTTTTTTTGTAATTTAAATTAATATTTTGGTGACATACTAATTATTTTGTAATTTCAGTCGTGATCGGAAGATCCACGAGCGCATGTACGCGGTCGTGTGAGAACACTATCCCCACCCTTGTGGCTGTTTGCGCCAGGTGCCGCTAGAGCACCAGCATTTTTGATTCGAGAGCTTGAAGGTAACAGGAATTAATTTTTCTTAAATACTTTCACAATCTAAGTTAAAAAATATTTATATATATATTTTTTAATACAGATGACGTACTGGTGGGACGCGGACGACGAGTCGATGTTCAAGATCTTCCATATCTGGGTGGGGAAGTTCTTGAGGAAGAAGTTCGTCCTCGCCAAACAGTCGCTGCAAAAGCCTCTATGGCTGGCGAACGAGGTGTGGCGGCAACTCCTCCTGTACTGGGCTTTCCCGGAGTTCCAGAGGAGTGCGAGAAGAACAAGGCGAACCGGAACGCCAACCCAGCCGTATCCACTACTGTGTACCGCGGGGGATCTGTCTCCGTCGGTATGCACAAGCGGAAAATGGTAAAATATCTAATGTTATTTCAATTATTTATTACTATTAAATTAAAATTGTAATAACCGTTTCCCATTTCTTTTTTACAGGAGGAGCAGCTAGGCCGGCCAGTGAAGCAGATGGAGTTATTCTCCAGATGCTACAAGAAAAAGGCCGACGGCGGCTGGAGCCGGTCGAGGGCAGCGGAGGTGGCGGTAAGTTGTAATTAATAATACATTCTACAGTATTTTTTTTAAATATTTTAAAATTTTCTAATTTATTGTAATTATTTTTGCAGGAGATGTTCCAGAAGATGATGGAGGATCATCAGTCTCAGGCCCCTGAGGATCCTGCTTCCGAATCAGAGGCCTCGGTGGCGCAGCAGACCGAGCAACAGATGTGGCTGAGTTGCGTCGGGGGCAAGAACAAGGGCCGGGTATTTGGTCTTGGTTCTGAGGCCCTGGCGCTCAGCCAGACTGTTACCTCGCCAGCGCCAGCGCCTCCGTCAAACATGGAGGGTCGGTTGGGCCGCCTCGAGGAGATGATGGCGGACCTGATGGGCATGGTCAAGGACATGCAGACCAGTCGCTCCGGCGCCAGCCCGTCACGGCCTCCTAGAGACCCCACCCGTCCAGACATTGACGAGATGGACGAGGCCGATGGGGACGAAGAGTAAATTATGTATTTTTTTTCTTTTGTAATCAAATCGGATAATATTCGTATTTAATATAATTTTTATTTCTAAATTATGCATTTTTTATATTTAAATATTAATTATATAATCAAAATATTATTATTAATTTAAATGATAAAACTATTAATATAAAAAAATTAAATCATTAATTAGGAACGGTACTTTAGACGGTTCGTATTCGCACCGTACCGTTCCTATAGTTGACTTTTTCAAGAGACTTACCGTTCCCAATGCCGATGACAAAACCATTCCAACTCTACACGTTAACCATTCCTAAAGACGGAACCTACCGTGCCTAATTGTACTCCAAAATCAATCCTTTCGTGGTTAGGCTTTCGTTCTGAAGACAATACCAAAAACCAGTCCAAATCGTTATTCCAAAGATTGAGTGCAAACACCGTTCCTAAACGTCGCGACAAAATATATTCCAGTTATCGGTCCTAATCTCTACAACCAACTGTTTCTAGATGTATTCCAGAAATCATGCTAAATTTTATCTACAACATAAACGGACTGTTCCAAACAGAGTTCTAAAACACCCCTAATTGCGCGATTTATTTTCGTTGATACCGTTCCTAATGTTTATAAAGTGTTCCAAATGCAAAAGAAATCAAAATTATACGTACAAAGGTAATTAGGAACGGTAGAACGAAATAGTGCCAACCACCGTTCCAAAGTAGGAACGGTAATCTCGTTACCGTTCCTAATAATTAGGATCGCCTCTTATTGCCACGGATAGCCTCCCGTTCCTCAACCGTTCCTAATTGTAGTCCAAAAGGTTCAAATTAATTACTTACCGTTCCAAATAATAAAAAAATCGTTCCTGTTACCATCCCAATCACCCCTTTTTTTTTGTAGTGTAATACCTTTATTAATTTCTATTAACTACTTTTCACATGGCATATATTTATTCTTATTAATTACTTTTCACATTATCTATATTTATTCCTATTAATTACTTTTCACATTATACTTATTTATAGTACATATCATTTTTTAAGTATATTATATTCTTAATATAATATACTTACTAGATTAAAAATACCACTATGTTATAACAAGGATAAGTAGAAAAATTAACAAAAATTGAAAAGATTTATTGTTGAGAAATTTTCTAGCATAGATGTAAATGAGAATTGGTTAGATCACTTGTCATATTAAAATAGGTTATATGACAAGTAAAATTAATTACATAAACTGTCAGGTAAAACAAATATTTTGAAGAGTAAAATAGATTAAAAGAAAAATAAGAATAAATTAAATCACTTATGCCTGCAAAAAAAACTTTGGATAGTAAGATAGACTAAAATGTAATTTGAGCATTTGAGGTGTAACTATGACGTATATTAATGGTGAAATTCGGGGATTAATTGTGTCATTTGTAATTACTCGGGTACCAAAATGCTATTAATAACAAAACTCGTATACCAAAATAAATTTTACCCAATATATATATATATATGTTTGAGAGGATAAATTGTGGTTGTTCTCCTCGTTTAATTTTTGAAACAATGTTTATGATGTCATACTTTTAACTGTCTTCTATTCAATATTTAGGTAACGATAAATTAAATTTATTATGTCATCAATTTACGAATTATTAATATTATCATGCAAAAAAATATTGATTATATAAGCTCCAAATGATCTAATTTAATTTTAAAAGAAAATAAAAGATTTTGTAGTCAAATTAGTAGGCATTTTGATAAAATACCATTATTTGTAAATAAAGAAAATGATGATAAAATGACATGTTGTAATAATCAGAACTTGTATCGATTCCAATCCATGACATGTTGAAAACAAAATCACAAAATTAAGATAGAAAATAGATGATAGGAAAAAAAAAATTGGATTGACTAAAGAGGAAAATAAAAGTTGTCAATAAAAAAGTTTTTATCATGTAGCACATAGATTAGCATTCAAAAGTTATATCCTTGTAGAAAATCTTGCTAAATTTTTTTTTTGTCATGATGTGACTTGATTTATTTTTGTTTGTAAATGCAGATTTAGATATTTTAATTATTAAAGAAAATCTATAAGAACTTAAACAATATGTAGTTATGTGAAAAATCGTAGAAAAGACTACAATTCAAAAAAATATTATTGTAAAATTAAAACTGTGTCCAAAACAAAATTAAATCAACCACTTAAAATTGTAGTAATAAAAGAAACAAAGAAGAGAAACTTTTTTTAAAAGCAAAAGTATAGTGCACTCTGAAGAACTGTTTACCTAAAAGAAAAAAAAAATTGCAATTTGGAGAATATTAGTAAGATAATTTCTAATTCAAATAAATGATTAGTTATACCAATTCTAATAGCATAATTGATTAGATGATTTCCTATGATGCATGAACACGGACATAGCGGCATGATGACATGGAAAATTTTAAATTAGGACATAACAAGGCACTGTAACGGTTATATATAATATTATATATATATATATATTTTAAATTTTTTTATCAAATTTATGCAATATGAAAAATATCAAGATAATACATAAAATAAACATGTCTTATATCTAAATTTTTAACCAAAATATATGACTTAAAAAATATACATAATCAGTTTATATTAAAAAGTACGCAATGAAAAAATTTCTAATCATTCAAATTAGTTAAATTATTGTCACCATCTCTCGATTTTTTTAGTAATTTCAACCAAAACTTTAGTTTAAGAGAAGTAAATTCTTGTATATTTAGTTTACTCTTTTTTTCAAAACTTCTTAAAATTAGAAAAAAAACCGTAAACGTCTCTAAGACGTGTCGCACACTCCTCCAAAATGTGTTGGACAAGCCTATTCACCGTGTCCTTTTTTTTTAATTTAATATTTCTGGACACGCCTATGCCGTGCTCGAAGCGTGTTTGAGACATGTCATGTCCGACACTGTATCGAGTAATTTTTTGAAGTGTCCGTGCATTATAGATGATTTCTAAAATGGTGAGTATTACAAAAAGATTTGCATTTTTTAATCTTATGATTCTTTTTAGAAGAGTTTGGATTTTAAAATAGAAATGAGAATAATAAAAGAATTGTAGATTGTTTGTTCAAATTTAAATAATAGCTTAATTTGATCATAAAGAAGCTAGTCGTGTAAATGAATTTGATTGATTGAAAATTGAAGTGAAAAATTGAGTAAAAGACAAAAACAAAAATTATTGTTATTTATTTTAATGTCAATTATTTTGAATAGATTCTTGAAATTAAGAGAATATTAATGTTTAATTTGAACTTTAGTTTCATAACTTATTAATTAAATTAAATTTTAAATATATAAACTGTAACATGAATTAAACTACTAAAAGTGAAGTAATTGGCCCAAAAAAAACATGATAACATTTTATAGCAAAATGCATATATAATTTACTAATACCTATACAATCAAAGAATCCATTTTTCTTAAAACTTTTCATACAAAAATCAAAATTAGAACCATATATCTCAATAATGACACGAAAATAATTGGCATAGTAACATGAAAACAAACAAAAGTGAAGAGATATAGAAAAAGATAATAGAGTCAACAAAACTCATAAATCTTGCCATTAAACTCTATATTCATTATTAAGGACATTTCAAAAGAAATCTTTATAAATTTCAATTCTTATAAACCATATAATTATTACTATATTTATTACTTAAATAAATTAATAATATTAATTATATTTTCAAAAAAAAATTCAAAGTTTGTAAAATATTTATAATTGCTATAACTATTTTTTTTAAAAAAATAAAATAAATATTAATTATACATGCGCAACGCACGTACACCTTGACCGAGTTCTATACTCTAGTGACTGGACAAAAATCTTCAACACCACTAGAGTCTCTCACCTATCTAGATGCACTTCAGATCATCACCCTCTGCTCATCACATCATCCTTCCAGGATGAAAGAGGACCTACATCATTCCGATTCCGGAACATGTGGATCAAACACCACAACTTCTCAAAGATGATGGAACAATCCTGGAGACTTCCCATCCAGGGATATGGGATGTACAAGCTACAATAAAAACTGTATAGGACAAATGACTGTTTGAAGTACTAGAACAAGAACACATTTGGCAATGTCTACGACTGATTCGAAGAAGCAAAGAGAAAAGCCATGGAGGTAGAGGAACGATTTGACAGCCAATCGTCGGACATTAACCTGATTGACCTGAACAGAAGTAATGCTGAACTAATCTACGCATTATCACTAGAGGAGGAATTTTGGAGACAGAAAAGCAGTTGCAAATGGTTGGTAGAAGAGGATAGAAACACTAAATTCTTCCACTCCCTGGTCAAGAAGAAGAGAGTGAGATCCAGAATCCACAGAATTGTCGACAACGGAACTGAAATCACCACTCCAACTCAAATTAAGTTGTCAGCAGCCAGCTACTTTGAGCATCTCCTCACCACGGATCACACTTCTGGAAATGTGGATACCCTACCATTCATTCTCCCTCATCTCCCTGCTGAGTTGATGGCAGCACTTGTAGCAATGCCAACAATGGAGGAAGTTAAAGACACAGTCTTCAACATCGATAGAAACAGTGCCGCAGGACCATACAAATTTAACTCGGTCTTCTTGCGAGAGTGCCGGGACTTTATCAAACAAGATGTGATGGAAGTTGTCCTTGACTTCTTCCATGGTACTCCAATGCTCCGAAGCTTCTCAGCACTACCATCACAGAGATTCCAAAAGTGGAATCGCCGCAATCATGGAACGACTTTAGACCTATATCACTCTGTAATGTGACCAACAAGATCCTGTCAAAACTCCTTTACAAAAAGATGGCTCAAGTTCTTCCCTCCATCATCTCCCGTAATCAAAGTAGCTTTGCTCCAGGAAGACTCATCAACGACAACATCCTCTTAGCACAAGAGATGGTACATGCTCTGGAGCACAGGAACAACAAAGGGAATTTGGTTATAAAACTGGATATGCAAAATTCTTATACAGAGTGATGACACTCATGGGATTCCCAGCCAGTTTTATGCAGCTTACGAGGCACCTACTAGAAAACTGCTGGTTTACCGTCTTAGTTAATGGCGATACATGCGGATTCTTTAAATCCAAGCATGGACTGAGACAAGGAGACCCTATATCGCTAGCTCTATTTATCATTGCCGTTGAAGCACTCTCACGGGGCCTGGAACACCTTTTCCACTGCAACCCAGAGATGTACTACAAGATAGGGAGTACCAGTAAACTTTCTCACTTAGCATATGCAAATAATGTTATTTTATTCACTAATTGTGAGGAAGACAATCTAGCTATGCTTATGTCCTTCCTACAGTGGTACGAAGCAATCTCGGGTCAGAAGATAAATCAGTTAAAAAGCTCCTTTGTTCCCGGAAAGAAAGCCAATCTTATTGCACAAAGGATAAAGAGTATTACAGGATTCTGCCTAAAATTGCTTCCAATCACCTATTTGGCGGCGCCTCTGTACAAAGGTAGAAAGAAAAAAATCTTGTTCGATGATCTTACTGATAGGATCTGTTCTAAAATTTCAGGATGGGAACACCGCCCGCTCTCATTCGGAGGAAAGTTACAGCTGATCCGAAGCGTACTATCAGCCATGCCTGTCTATCTTCTCCAGGTTCTCCGCCCACTAATAGGAGTTATTCAGAAAATAGAGCAGCTCATGGCCAAATATTTCTGGGGATCCACTGAGAGCAAAAGAAGAATACACTGGACTAAATGGAGAAACATATGTTTTCCCTACGAAGAAGGAGGTCTAGGAATCATATACTTGAGAGAAGTGGTTGAAGCATTTTCACAAAAACTTTGGTGGAGGTTCAGAGCCAACAACTCCCTGTGGGCCAAATTCCTACTCTCGAAATACTGCAAGAGAAAATCACCAGCTACAGTCAAGGCCAACAAGAATGACTCCTCCCCCTGGAAGAAAATGTGCCAAGTACAAATTGCAGCACAAAATAACATTTTCTGGACACTTGGCAATGGAGAGGCCGACTTCTGGCAGGACTGGTGGATTAAGGAAGGTACACTACGGGAACTAAGAGGAAACTACAACCCAACCCATATCCCTGTTAAGTGATCTGGAGAGATAAGCAATGGAGCATTGATAAACTTCAGCAGGTGATTCCTACAGACCTCATTCCCATCATTGTGGCTATCCCTATCTTCCAGACCCCCCCAAGGCTAGATGCACTGGAGACTCACCACCCATGGAGGCTTTTCCACATCATCGGCTTAGAATCACATCCGACAATCCGACAACAGCCAGAGCTTCCACCAAATACTTTGGTCTCCTCTTTTGACACCATCTATGTCCATATTCAATTGGAGACTAGCCAACTCATGACCTGTGGAGAAAGTTCTTCAGCACAAAGGCATTAATCTAGTGTCCATATGTTGCTGCTGCCAAAAAGAGGAAACTATTAGACACCTTTTCATGGAATGCAATGAAGTTGAGTTGGTTTGGAGATTCTTTGCCAACAAATTCCAAGTTACCCTCCCACAAACTGCTGCCATACATACGTTCTTCATGGCTTGGAGAAGGTCCACCTCGAACAAAGTTCTACTAAAAAACACCATGCCAGCCATCATCTATTGGTACATCTGGAAAGCTAGAAATTAGACAAGACATGAAGGAACCGTATTCAAACACAACAACATCATCTACAAGGTCCTTGCAAATATCCACCTCCTCCAAAAAAGCAAATTGCTGAAAGTGGGGCACCTGTTTGACGACCATTTGGCTGCAAGACAAGTGAAGCTCTACATTCCATGCAAACAGAAACACCCCACCGCTACCATGGTGACTTGGTTGAAACCTGATATCAGGTGGATGAAGCTCAACATAGACGGGGCCTCCAAAGGCAACCCTGGCCAATCTAGGGCTGGTGGCATTCTTAGAGACCACTCCGAAAAAGCTCTGTTCCCCTTTATGGAACGCTGGGGTATGCATCCAACATCCAAGTAGAACTTCGCGCTCTTCTCAAAGGTTTGCAAATTTGCGTGGAAAAAGGGATCGACAGGATCTGGGTCGAGACTGATGCAGCTATCATTACTAACCTCCTTACTCCTCCCACCAAAGGAGCATGGATGTTTCAACACACTCTTATGCAAATAAAAGGATACCTTAGACAGATTGAGTACAAAATCTCTCACATCTATTGGGAAGGCAACCAAGCGGCCGACCTCCTTGCAAATTAGGCATGCTCAGAGGATAGCTTGCAAGTTATCACAGAGGATCAACTAAGGGGTATGATTAAAGGTATACTAATTCTTGACGCTATTGGCCTCCCCCATATTCGCCTTAAACACAACTAGCACTAATAGTTTCAACTTCACTATGGAGCTGAAACAAATTAGTACTTCTTGTGTCTCCCTCCCCCCCAATTTTTTGGCTCTTTTTCGATGCTTGTATGTGGTGAGTTACTTTCGTGATTATTTTGTGTCTGGCCCTCTAAGGATTACCCGGTTTGGTGTCACACTTGTTTTTGAATATGTGGATCTTTGCTATGTATATTGTCACTATATCCTTGAGCATGTCATCCACTGTTGTATATACTCGAAGATTGAATGGGTGTTGCACTTCACACTATTTGGAAAAACCTTTTTGACACTCAGACAATACTCACCCATCTCAATCTATATTGTGAGCAGAGACAGTTGTAGGCGCCTTTCACATCTCCTCTGCTGTAAGGGAGTAGTACTCCTTGTTTATGCTTTTCCTACCTTCTGTAAGGGAGTAGTACTCCTTATTTATGCTTTCTCACTTTTCTCTTGGGCTTTTTGTAAGGGAGTAGTACTCCTTGTTTATGCTTTTGTAGAATATATTAGGGAGTTAGCACTCCCCGTTGTATATACCTTTTCTTGATTTAATGGAGAAGGGAAGGGAACCCCGAAAAGCTCCCCCCACTCCCGAGTGGTTTCTTAATAAAAAAAATACTAGCTTTTGCATCGGTTTTTATTTAACCATAGTTAATAATAATTATCTACCACGGTTTTTAGCCATGATCATTAAAAATATAGCTAATATTAAATTTTTTTCTAGTTAGTGAAGGATTCTCTAACTCAAAAATTGTTAAACAATAATCAAATTTGGACAAACATGGGTGGAGGTAATATTATATGAAATTTTTTTACATGCACTGGGAAGGGAGTTCTAGTTTATTGCATGAAGTTGAAGTATATATATCAGGAATCTCATTGTCCATCCTGGCTCTGGCGACTGTAAACTGTATTGTGGATGACGTGTGCTTCAATTTTCTAGGGTTAATACCATGTTCAATCACTTGTTCACTCTTATTAGTTGAGAGCCTATTTTTCCCTTGTTTAATTTGTAAATCGAGTGGATGAACAGCTTCTAATTCCATCGGAAGTTTTGATAAGTTGTTCACCTCGTTAAATTTTGAAACAATGTTTATGATACCATACTTTTAATTGTCTTCTATTCAATAATATTTAGGGACTTGATAAATTAAATTTATTATGTCATTAATTTATGAATTATTAATATAATCATGCAAAAAAATTATTGATTATAAAAGTTTGAAATACTCTGATATAATTTTAAAAGAATATAAAAAAATTTGTAGTTAAATTAGTAGGCCTTTTGATAGAATACAATTATTTATAAATAAAAAAAATGATGATAAAATGACATCTACCCTAGAGCACCCAAATTTGAGAAAAAACAAAATTTAATAATTAGAACTTGTATAGATTCCAATCCGTGAATGTTGAAAAAAAAAATCACAAATTAAGATAAAAAAAATAGATAATAGGAAAAAAATTGGATTGACTAAAGAGGAAAATAAAAATTGGCAATAAAAAGTTTTAAGAATGATGGAAGAATGAGATCATGTGGCACATAGATTAGCATTCAAAAATTATATCCTTTTAGAAAATCTTGCTAAATTTTTTTTCTTGATGTGAGTTGATTTTGTTTTTGTTTGTAAATGTAGATTTAGATCTTTTAATTCTTAACGAAAATCTAGAAGAACTTAAACAATGTAGTTATGTGAAAAATAGTAGAGAAGACTAAAAAAAAAAACTATTATAAAATTAAAACTGTGTTCAAAACAAAATTAAGTCAACCACTTAAATTGTAGTAATAAAAGAAAAAAAAAAGAAACTGATTTTAAAGAAAAAGTATAGTGCACTCTAAAGAACTGTTTACCTAAAAAAAATAATAATTGCAATTTCGAGATTATTAGTAAGATAATTTCTAAAGCAAATGCATGATTAGTTATACCATTTCTAAATTCTAATAGCATAATCGATTAGATGATTAATTCTTATGATGTATGGACACGGCGACACGGACACGATACGATACGGATACAACGACATGAAAAATTTTAAATTAGGATATAATACGACACTGATACGGTTATTTATAATATTATATATATATATATATATTCTAAATTTCTCTGTCAAATTTATGCAACACAAAAATATCAAGATAATACATAAAATAAGTATGTATTATATCTAAATTTTTAACCAAAATATATGACTTAAAAAATATACATAATCACTTTATATTAAAAAGTACGCAATAAAAAAATTTCTAATCATTCAAATTAGTTAAATTATATCGTGACCATCTTTCGATGTTTTAGTAATTTCATCCCAAAACGTTTAGTTTGAGAGAAATAAATTCTTTTTTATTTAGTTCAAAACTCTTTTTTCTTTTTTTGAAAAAAAAGGACAATTCAAAACTTTTTAAAATTAAAAAAAATTCTAAACGTGTCGCACACTCCTAAAAAAAAAAAAGATGATAAAGTTCTATAGCAAAATACATATCTAATTTACTAATACCTAAACAATCAAAGAATCCATTTTTCTTAAAACTTTTCATACAAAAATCAAAATTAGAACCATATATCTCGATAATAACATGAAAATAATTGGCATAGTTAACATGAAAACAAACAAAAGTGAAGAGATATACAGAAGAGATATATAGAGTCAACAAAACTCATGAATTTTGCCATTAAACTATGTATTCATTATTAAGGACATTTCAAAAGAAATCTTAATAAATTGCAATTCTTATAAACCATATAATAATTACTATATAATTACTTAAATAAAGAAAAAATATTGATTATATTTTCAAAATAATTCAAAGTTTGTAAAAATATTTATAATTGTTATAACTATTTTTTAATAAAATAAAATAAATATTAATTGTCCACGCGCAGCGCTCGTGCACCTTACTAGTGATTGAAAAAGTGTATATATATATATATATATGCATAAAAAAATAAGGCTTCAATGCATTTTTTGTCCCGTATCTTTTGCATTTTGGCATTTTAGTCCCTTATCTTTCTAGGTTAGCAAATAAGTCCTGTAACTTTTAAATTTTTCGCGATTTCGGTCCTTCAATTACGTGAGTTTGCAAATGTTACCGGATTTTTTTTTAAAATTTGGGGCTTTTGTTCCCATTGGCCAAATTACGGCCAGCATGGAATCAAATTTTCGTCCTATATCTTTTATATTTTGGCGTTTTAGTTCTTTATCTTTCTGGTGTAGCAAATAGGTCCTGTAAGTTATACTTTTTTGCGATTTTGGTCCATTAAATTGACCAATGGGAACAAAAGCCCCAAATTAAAAAAAAGATTCCAATAATATTTGCAAACTCCGACAACTGCAGGACCAAAATCGTAAAAAATTAAAACATTACAGGACCTATTTGCTACCCTAAAAAAATAAAGGACTAAAATACCAAAACACAAAAGATACAAAATGAAAATTATATTTAATCCAAAAAATAATGACTGAGATGAGAAGATGGTGAAAATACTTTCAATAAATATACATCCTAATGCAACAGTGATTAGTTCAGAGCCTTGATTATATAACGGCCCCATACAACATAACATTGCATTAATTTATATTCTTTATTTTTATTCAGACTTATAGATAAAAGCAAACGGGCCTAAACCAACATTTTCTCACCTTTTTAAGTAGACGAGATTTGAAAACTAAAGAGTAAAAACACCACCAAGTGGTGAGCTTCAACACTGGTTGTAGTTGCATCTCCAAGGCAACCAAGAAACGATGAATCGGCATCAATTGTTTGGTGTTCCCAAACGACAGCTCAGTCAGTGCTTTGGGTTCAAGATTTCTTACGAGAGGTTTTCAGTTCAAATGAGTATGTTGAATATATGCCTCAGAAAAACACCTGGGATTTCTACTAGTCCGCTACGACAAAAGGGTAGGGACAAAGATACACGAACTAGTCAATTACAAGAGCCCACAAGCTAGAACAGATTATATGTCTCAACAAAGGGCCAATCAAACCAAACACAATGAGATAACAAGTTTTCATCAGTCACAGGGTAGATAAAACCAGTTACATCATGTAAGAGAGTAAACGACAACAGAATCCACGACCATCGGAGTAAAAAGAATAAGTGTGCAGATCAATGGGAAAGGTTTTGGCGCCAAAGATGAGTTTGTCATGGATGCATACAGATTCTTGGTTGAAATCTTGATGTCGGCCTTGTCAAAACGCGAGCCTCGTTATCTGAAGCAGATGAAAGACTTCACAGGTAGCCTCAAGATTATATCAGCAACGATTTCTTGATGCCGTGACTTTCCAATGATTATTTTGTCATCCAAAATTACAAATCTGGTGAAACTAGGCTTTCAAAGTAGGTTGTAGCTTCAACGTCAAATCCATTACCAAACTGATGAATTTGTGGATTGTCTGGATCATATATTCTTAAATTTGATCCATAGTTTATTAATATCCTCCCATCCACCATAAGAAACAACGGACTTGGTCGTACAAAGTCATGATCCATGAGATCCAAAAAAAATGGTATTCGAACAACTTTAGTCCATGATTCTGTCATGCCATATTCCTTCATAACCCATACATCCATATAATGTATTATATTCACAACATACAGAAAGGCAACCTCCTAAGGCAACCTACAGAGTCTTGCCAGAATCCGGTAAAGATTTAGATTTGAAATTTTGACTACATTGAAAAATATGCATATATGGATGTATGGATTATGAAGGAAATATGGCGCGATCGGATCATGGACTAAAGTTTTTCACGGATACCCTTTTTTTTGAGTCTCATGGATCATGACTTTGTTCGACCAAGTCCCTTGTTTTTTATGGTGGATGGCAGGATACTAATGAACTATGGATCAAATTTAAGAATATATGATCCAGACAATCCACAAATTCATCAGTTTATTTATGCAATTGTTGCCGCACTCGGGATCGAGGCTAAACTGAGTTGAAAGGGGGATATTGATAACATAGACGATGGTGCGATGTTGCAACTTGACGAAGAAGATAACCATAGATTTGGAGGTTG